>VXBX01006763.1:72536-150263 GCA_013400415.1 Scytalopus superciliaris | reverse complement strand
GGATGGGAGGGGGTCAGGGGGGGAGGATGAGGAGGGTCAGGGAGGGAGGATGGAGGGATTCAGTGTGTGCCCCAGGGAAGTTTGACCTCGGGGACAAACTGACTCTCGTTTTCCGAGCTGTATTTTGCAGGATGGTAAACCATCAGATGAGAAGGACCTGAACAAGCCGTGGGTATCCAGTGGTGCCCCAGACCAGCAAACTGCCCTAAAATCAGAGCTGTGACGTGACCAAAGAGCCACAGAATCCAAGATGAACTGACGCTGATTTTTGACAGCCTGAAAGACAAAGCAAAGCCTCTCCTTCAGACCAAAACAAAGACTCTCCTTTGGGTGCTCTCTAATAGCTTAATATCTTTTTTACATTGAGATTCCTTCTGATCACTACACACACAGGTGCCTCTCAAAGCAGCCGTGCTTAATACAGGGGAGCAAGAGGCTGAGCTGAGAAACAACATGTGAATGCTGGAGCAGTGATAAAACTCCAGTTCTTTGTAAAAGTGACGAGAAGCTGCCCCAGAAAGTGCCCGCCCCAGAAAGTGCCCATCCCAGCGCCAGCTGCCAGGGAGGATTGGGACAGAGCACACTTTCCTTTCTTCCAGGTGTTTAGTGTATGGCAAACGACATTGCCACCCAAATAAACGTGATCTGCAATATTGGCTTGAGCTGTTGAAATGCCACAGAGATGGGACTGGCAGGAGAATCCTTACCCAGGCTAGGGAGGAGCTCTCTGGGTGCTGCTCCCCCCTCACAGCAGCACCACTGCCCCTCTGCAGCCCCCAGGGCGAGACCCCACTGGGTTCCTCCGAGGGGAAATACAAAAAGCAATGCCCCTGTGTGGTGCTGAGGGAAAAGGTGAAGAAACAGTTAGTAATCTAAAGAAACACTCTTTGAATAGGTGAGTTTGGCTGCTAAATGTGAGATGACAATATTTCTTCCCCCTTGTGTGTTTAACTGTAGTCTCAAGAATTGTAACTCTGGCACAGAATTCCTCTGAGGGCAGATTCCTCCCTCTCCAGCTGGAGACAGAGGGAGGAATGTGGACAGAGCCCTGCACTGGGTCAGTGCATTGGAGCATCCTCTGGGTTATATTTGAGCATGTGGTTTTCTGAGTGTCATGGCTGAGAGCAAAGTGTAAGGAGCCAAGTTATTATTCTATTTTTAAAACACGGACTTTGTCCATGCCTTAAATTGATGCAAAATTATAATTCTTGCCCTTTATTTAAAAAGTGGAGGAGGCATTAATTTATAGATCACCTAAAGGAAGTCAGAGAGTTTCCACACCTAAAATATGTGGTTCCCAAATACAGTCAATTAAAAGGCTACTCATTATTGAGGAGGTGTTTGTGTGGGAGTGCGGTCAGTTCAAAAACACAAAAGGCAGCTCGGAATAAGGCAGAGGAAAAACGTCAAACAAATCAACAAGGCAAGTAGTAGGACAACCCCAAGTACAGGCTTGGTGCTTGGGGGAAATACAAGCTTCAAAAGAAATACTGTTCCGTGAGACCTGATGCTAAATTGTTGTTGTGGAAACAAGTCTTCAAAATTGGATGAAAGAGACACCTTGCTCCATTATTAGTTTCTCATCAGCTGTGAAGTCCAAGTTGTTGATCCATTTGGAAAGAAAAAAAACCCCCAAATGACTATTAGGTTGGACAGGCCCTTCCTAACAGGTGAAGTTCAAACCTCAGAGGATTCCCAGCCTAGCAAAGGCAAAGGCAAGCAGCAGGTCAGTACTGGGGGTGGGGGGGAGGAGGTCATATAAAATGTTGAGGTAACACCTTAAACATTTCTTGATGTGGAAATAAAGAGGTTTTTCCTCAACCTCTCATAGCCAATGACAGGGGAAAACAAAGTATGAAGAGTCCTAAAAATGTGACCTGCAGTAACCAAGGTAGAAGTGGTGCATGAGGCAGATTTTATGTTAAAGTTAAGGTACAATGGATGCCAACCATAACATTTTCTATTTATCCACACAAGTGTAACATGGCAAAGAGGCATGATTCCATGTGGAATTGTGAGGCTGAAATCAAAACTCTGTCTAGATCAATGCAGCCAGGACCATGGCTGCTTTAACTCAATTGTTGTCATTACATTCACTTGTCTATAGACTTTCTAACCCTGTTCTGACTCTAGACAGACTCTAGCTCTCCTTTATCACCCTTCAAATATAGGAATAATATCTGGGAAGGCTTAGACACCAGTTTTGCATTTGGAGAAAGTAAGGTATGAGAAGGTAAAATGTTTGCTCACAGCTGAGGGCAGAGCGAGCTGTATGAGATCCAGTTTGGCATTTTCTATAGCAAAACACAGAATGTAAAATCTTGTTTCCAAACAAAGATATATATATGTGTTAAAAAGCCCCAAGCTTATGTAATTATTAAAAAAAAAAAATCCAAAATCTATTTTGTTTCATTTATGCTTGTCTTTGGAGTGGGACACAAAGACATTTCCCAAGACTTCACAGAGCGGGTAGTTTGCAGAGCCACCAATTACAAATGTCATTTATTAGGGCACCTCTTTTTTTCTTTTAATTTACGATCTTTGATAGCTCACATTATGTCTATCACTGAACAGTAGCAAGAAGAGTGGGATTTTTTAGAAGTTTGTTTGTATTGTGCGCGGTATTTAATTTTTTGTTCTCTGTGTTGCAAGGAAAGGTGGGTGATTGCAACAGACACAGCACATGGCAAAGCCCACCAGGAGAGGTACTGCAGGGCAGGCTGAAGCACACACTGTGCACAGTCAGCATCCCCAAAACTCCTGTGGTAAGACAATGTGAGCCCAGCTCGTCCCCAGCTGACCTGAGCCGGATTCTGCAGAGCCTCTTACAGGAATCTCTCCAGTGCCCCAGTTCTGAGAGATTTCCCCCCTTACGCCTGTGAGCATCGGGTTTGGTGAGCTCTGCAACTGCACCCAGGCAGGAGCTGCTCCCCGTGTCTCTGCAGGAGGCAGCTCGGGCTGGCACAGAGTGCCACGGGACCTCCATCAGCCTGGTGACACTGGGGAACACCGGGACAGAGGTGGCAGCTGAGGGATTTCTACTAATATCTCAAAGCCTCAGGTGTGGAGGGAGGTGATTCCAGAGACTCCAGGCTGAGGCTGCCTCTAACCCAGCATTCATCAGACTGCTCCTGCCAAGGGGAGAAGCTTCTGCCTCCCACCTGTGGCTCAAGCTTCCCCCTGATGAGGGTAAGATGACCTTGGTAAATGACTGAGCATTCCACCTGAAGTCACCTTGACAGGGTTTAACCACACACATAGTGGACAGAAACATTTTACAGGTTAACAATAATCTGAGGATTGCAAAACTAACAGGATGAATCTGGAAAAACATTAACAGTGGCAGGTTTTTACCCCTTTTGATCACCTTCCTGTAGAATTTAACAGAAAAATACAAATTATAGAGTAATTTCAAATCATGATCTTGTTTTCCTGGCTTCTGTTTGTTTTCTGATCAGAAGAACATTGCTTGCAGGTAGGCAGTGAAGGAGAGGCTGCTCTGCCCAGTGCACTCCTTGCCTTGGCCCTGGGTGGCAGCACACACACCTCTTACCCCTCCAGATCTTCAGTGGGTCAGCTCAGCCCCCGGGATTTTTTCTGGATAATGTGATCTAATCCATATGTGCCCAGGCAAAGTCTCTGCTTCTCAGGTCACTCAAAGCTCATAATAGATACTGTGGCTATGATTACTTTGCTTTTAAGCGTAGCTCTCTCAAAAATTATGCTTGTAACTAAAGCAGGTACTTCTGAACCAGCTTTGCCCTCCCTTTCTCTCACTCAAGTCACACAGTTCAGGTACCACGAAACAGGACTGACTAGTTCCCCAAGAACTAATTAAAATGCTTCTGACCCACAGTTCGATTTCATCTGTATATTCAGTCACATTCATTTCAGTTAAGATTTCTCAGAATGAAACTTAACATTAATCACACTCAGATGCCTTACAATAGCTTGAAAGTCCTTAAATGAGAAGTGCCTCAGTCAGTGTTCCCCATGCAATGGATGGGCCTTGCAGTCTCCATGTAAAATGTTAACACTGCATAAGGTAAAGAGCCAAAGCCACTTTCCTTCTCATCAGAGGAAATGTCATGGCAAAGAGACAGGACTTGCAGAGAGAGGCAACATGGTAGCATGGAATAATAGAATATTCTGAGTTGGTCAGGACCCTTAAGGGTCATCCAAGTCCAACTCCTGGCCCTGCACAGGACAACCCCAAGAATCCCACCCTGTGCCTGAGAGAATTGTCTGAAAGCTTCTCAATCTGTCANGGCGATGCTGTGCCTGATGTCCCCCAGGACAGGGTTGGCTGCTCACTCAGGGCACTGCTCACTCATATCCAACCTCCCATCCACCAGCACCCCCAGGTCACCAGTCTGATGTCACCCCATTCACTGTTACCCTCTGTGCCCAACCCGTGAGCCAATTGCTCACCCACTGCATGATGTGTTCATCCAGCTGTGGGCTGGACAGTTTGTCCAGAAAGGATACTGTGAGAGACAGTATCAAAAGCTTTACTGAAATCCAAAAGGATTACATAACTGGCTTCATTAACATGTTTAATTAGATCCATTTATAGGACTAATAAAACTGAAAAGCTTTTAGGTTAGAAAACCTTCAAAGGTATTTGCAAAAGTATAAAGGGAAAGTGTTCTATGTTTTTATGGCTACCTGCTTGCAGCAGAAGACAAGGAGCATTAAATCTGATGTTGCTGGCAGTGCATCAACATTCCAATAGCAAAGCTGATAAGGTCTGGTGGGTCTGTCAAAGCTGGTATCAAAGATCCAGGCAGATCCGGGCTGGTATCCAGGTGCTGAGTCATGAGTTGGAATAAACTCTGTTATCGAAGGATCTTCATTATTCAAGAACCTTCAGCTCTCACCCGGGAACATGAGGGAAAGGTGTGGTTTGCTGCTCCTCACTTCAGCTGCCTCAAAGTCAAGCGTCTGGTTTAAGGCCAATGACTGTGAAGAGGGAGAGGAGGAGAGGGCACCTCCAGGGCACGATTCATTCCACCCACTTTGGGGATGTATTTCAGTAAAGAAAGAGCTGCCCAGCTCTGTCCCTGGGCTGTCTCTCCACATCGGAAGTGCCTCGACAGCCGCCTTACAGACGGCTGAAGTTAAGTGAGATGAATTCAGGCCTAACTGGTAGCTATAACCTAATGATGGAAATAATGTGGCAGCATTCCAGGAGGCATTAGCAATTCACATAGTTCCCAGATCCTTTTTTTAAATCGTCTTTTATGATTTATGGAGGTCAATTATGAAAAGCCCATCAGAACACAAGAAATGCTTAAAAATGCTGCATTAGAGAGACATTAATATTAGTCCTTTTGAGGTGGTAATGGCTGTAGCCTTCCCAGCCTGCTGCTCTGCCCTGCTGCTTAATGCATCCAGTTTTTCTATTTACAGATTTACAGATTCTATCTTTGGTATTAACAAAGAATATGAGCATATGTATCAAAGACTGTTCTCATGCCATTTAATTACAGTATTGCTGGAAAAGTAATTCTGGAAAGTGCCGCTTAATTAAATACAAGCATTAACTTTTTGCTGATAGCTTATCAGAAACAATTAGACTTGAAATACGGGCAATACACCTAGCATTTAAAACTTTCAGTAGAAGCATTAAAAGCAAAAAATAACCAATTTTCATTAGCATTCTCCAGTGTTTTTCTGCTGAGCACAACCTCAATTTTTATTGGTAGATTGCTCCTTGGGTAACCGAGAGGCTGCAAGTTTACCTGGACTCCTTTTTGTAAGCAAAACCCTGAGCCAAGGGAATGCTTTGGAAAGTGGTTAAAACATGTCAGCATAGCTGGTGGTTTTGCCAATTCCTCCTGAAGCATCAGATGTATTCTGCTGATTCTTTGGGGTCTGCAGACAACAAACCAGGAACTGTTATGGGCAGTCAAAACATTTCACAGCTTATGCCAAGTGGTTATTCCTTGCAAGGACAGCTTGATCAGCATTTACATTCATTAACTTCATCAGGAATATGCTTTCTTATCCGTATACCAATGCCAAATATTAGTTAATTCTATGTAATTTGTCATCAATAGCCAGATAGATCTACTGGATAATTAGACCTAAAATATATCTGCAGAGCTGTGAGCTCTGCTGCTGTTTGCCTGAAAGTGCAGAGGGGAAAAACAGCAAGAAGAGTTAATTGAAAAGAATTATTCTTAATGTGATGAAAATAATTATTCTTAATTAAAGACACAAGGGCTGGAAGGAAACAATTCCTTCAGAAGGTTTGTTTGACAACATACAGCAAAACTACATAGCAACTGAGGAGAGATGCTTTTCCCAGGTCCAACATTTGGGCAAGCAGCAGTACCAAGACGATCTGAAATAACACCATCTGGTGAATGCCTGTTTACTTCTTCAGCAATCAAGAACTATGTGTAACTATAAACAAAGAATAAAATAGAAATAATGCAAAACTACTTTTCAGTTAAATGTTACACAGAATGAACAAACAGCTGCTCTGGGAATGCAGAAAAGAATGATGTTAAATATAGTAGGACATTTGAGCAGGCTGCTTCTATAAATACATGAACAAACTGCAAAGAGAATGTATGTTTTCTACTGAGCTGTGGACAGGGAAACTTAGTCACAGACTGGAGAGCAACTATCCTGGCCATAAACATAACAGCAATTTAACCATCACGTAGGAAGTTCATCCTTTGGCAGCATGAAATCAAGCTGCAGCACATCTGTGCCTGCCTTTATGTCCCATTTGTGCCAGCCAGAATCCCCATGTTCCTCCAGTTTGACTGTGTGATGTGCTTTGCTGAATGCTGGGGCCACCCAGGCTCCAGAAAACAGCCAAATTAGAACAGTTTGTCCAAGAACTCTTCCAGATTTGCTCTTCTAGATGCTTAATACTATTGATGGCAGAATTAGATATACGTTTAGGTGATTTAGCATTTAGCACTAGTCCTGTGATTTTTGCATCAATGCATTGTATCTACAAAAAAATAAATGTGAAAATAATCCAGTGCTCAGTTTTTATGGAGTCTGCTATTTCACGTTGATAACAGATTTGCAAAATCCTTGAGAAGTCAGAGCAGCACTAGAAATCAAAATAGTAAACCCACAGAATCTTAAATCCACCCCTACCTGGTGTGTGCCACTGATTAACAGCTACAAGCATCTCACAGGAAAGAGTTACTGTCATCTATTCAGACCCCAGTCACATCAAAGTCCACAAAGGTATTTTGAAGATGCTGCTGTGTTCACCAAGCATGCAAGTCAGAAAGACGATTCGTGTTTTGGAGTGTGTGTCAGATGAGGAGAGGCTGAGAGAGCTGGGGCTTTTCAGCCTGGAGAAGGCTCAGATTCCTTAGTACCGTCAGTGACGGGACAAGAGGCAACAGGTAAAAACTGGAATACAAGAAATGTGTTTAAACTTGGCTAAAAATGTTTTATTGCAAAGTTAATTGAACACTGAAAACAGGTTGTCCAGAGAAATTGTGGATTCTCCATCCATAGAGACATTCAAAACTCCATGGGGCAAGGTCACGGAATCACAGAATATATTGAGTTGGAAGGGACCCACAAGGATCATCAAATCCCACTCCAGGCCCTGTGCAGGACCATCCCCAGGAGTCACACCACGTGCCTGAGAGTATCATTCAAATGCTTCTTTAACTCTGTCAGGCTTGGTGCTGTAATCACTGCCTTGGGGAGCCTGTTCCGTGCCCAAACACCCTCTGGGGGAACAACCTTTTCTAATATTCAACATAAAACGTCCCCTGCCACAACTTTAGACAATTCCCTCGGGGGTTCTGTCACTGGTTACCACAGAGATCAGGTCTTGAGCAACCTCCTGTAGGTGACCCTGCTTTGAGCAGAGGGGTTGGACTACGTGATCTTCAGACATTCCTGCTGACTTCAACTACTGTTCTTTCAGATTCAATTGGTGTAACTTCATAATCACTTTTTGCCTTATGTTGTCTCTCTACACACTTGAGAAACTTAAAGAGCTTTCCAGACTATCAGATACATACTGAAAAACAGGCAAGACACCCGGGCATTTGTGTTCTATTGTTGTTACAAATTATGAAATGCCCTAAAAAACAAGTTGGCTTTTTATGATTACCACGTTTTTAGTGGCAGGTAAGTTGAACCATATACACTCTATTTTTAAGTACTCAAAAATAAATATGCACAATACTAACTATAAATACTACAGTGGAACTAAAGATGTATTTAGCAATGAAAATAAGTAAGGGAAGCAGATCATTGTAATTATCAAAGGAGATAAAAATTAAACTGCGCCTTCAGAGGAGCCCACATTATCTGCTAAAATTCCAGAAGCTGAAGGAGACGTTCTTGTCTGTGTTTGCTGACAGAGCAGCATTCTTCACTATGAACTACAGCTTCTCAGGTTTTTATCCACGGACTTTTGTTCTTTCCAAAGATTCTGAAGTTTTTCCAAACCACAAGAAGTGATGTTAGCTACGTTGTTTGAAAGACACACTGAAACAAAGCTAGACCTCAGAGCTGCAGCCTGGCTGGAGGAGTGGGAACTTCACAGCTTGGAAACTGAAGGTACAAATCATCCTGAAGCAGGAGAGTCATAGGTCAGTTTAGGTTGTAAAAGACCTTTAAGATGACTGAATCCCACCACTAAATCATGTCCTTGGAGTGCCACACACCCTTTAAATCCCTCTGAGACAGCGACTCCACCAACTGCCCTGGGCAGCCAGTTCCAACAGTAGTAACTTCAAGAATGAGCAGTCATTATCAGCTTATTTTAGAACCTATTCAGTACTATCAATCTTTAAAAAGAGAACGCCCAATTTACTGCAAAAAAATATGAAAGGAGTGTTTCTGCGTAGTTTCAAGAAAACTCAAATTATTTTATTCACAAAAGCAGAAGTCAATAAAAATATAGATATCCTGATCAGTTTTACAGATCACGTTCATTTCTTTTCTCCTTCACTGACAGGCAAAGCATCATGAAAAAAAAAGGTAACAAGCATTTACATCACAAACCATTATTAACACAGATTCATGTATATGAGCAAATGTAGAGTCTTTGCATATAATCATAAATACAAAAAAAAATTACAGGTCCAACAAAATATTCCTCTGTTGTTTTTTCCTTTTTCTGTGCTGTACTGTTTTTCAGTGGTGAAAAGAGTATGTGCTGTCTCACTGGCATTTAACAAATAGTTTTTGGTATCAACTGCAGTTTATGAGCTCACTGCACTCTAAGTGTCTTCTTTGCATTCCAAACCCCTTTATCGGATCGAATTAGGATGTTTGTGCTGTGTTACTCAAGTGGTGCCAAAAACACTGTCCATGTTGCTACGAACAGCATGAGGAAGCTCTCTTTATTTTTTTTTTAATTACAGAGCAGCCCACACAAAAATAACTGAAGTTATCCTCCTTGTTCAAATCAAACTTCTGTCAGCTCAGTGTTGAAACTGGAGGAAAATCTTTCCCTAGAAATCACGAGGGAGTGAAATTTATGCAAGTCTGGCTTTCAGGACCATGACGGAAGACAACCAACATCAAGGAACAAGACCAATCATTTCTGTTTTGATTTGTTGTGGTTTATTTTTCTTAATCCAGCTAATAGGACTAAAACCCTATCTGAAAAATCCTCATTGAGATAAACACACCAAGTGATAATTTTATTTCTTTATTCCACTTTTAATACCTTTCAGTTTTGTAGAGGTGAAAAATTTGCAACCTCTTCCATCATATAGACCTTGACAAAAGTGTTTTTAGAGCAGGTTACACAATTATAAAGCAAAATTTATTTGAAAACAAAAACCAATCATAAAATGCTGTCATTTTTCAAAAAACAAGGACTGAACTAGGAGGACAAAACACTGTAGTACAGAAATTTACTTCAAGGGTTGCTTTGTACAGAAACCAACCCCAAACCCATGATTATAACTGCTCTAATTCTGATGGCCAAATCTACAAGAATATTCCAGGTTACTTGAGTGCAGAGTGCTTACTGCCTCTGCTACCTAAACCCTGGGAGCAGCATAACTGGGAGACAGTTTACTCTTCTCTTAAAAACAGAAAATCCAGTTTCATATAGAAACAATTCTTGCTACATAAGTGCTATGAGAGATCATTTTGACCCCCCAGCTCCTCAGAACATGACTAACTATGTGCCTATGTTTCTTCTCATACTTTTATCTCCTGCTCCTTGAAATATCCAGCAATAGATCATGGAAAAGCAGGGACTCGTGCCTCATCCTGACTCTGGAAACAGCTGGCAGAAGTGTAAGCACTGGTTGCCAAAGGGCAGTCCTCCCTCCTCTCACTGCAGTCTGGATGCTGAGGGAGGCGATGCTGCTGCAGCACACACATCCAGCTCAACACCTGCAGAGCGAAATCTGGGCTACGACTGTTCTCAGTGACCTCCCACTGCCAGAATTTCACACCTAATACACAATATACAGACAAGGTCACCGAGTGCTATGTACCCAAGAAATCGTATGTCAAAGTATTTCCAGCAAACTCAAGTTCTCTGTGGAAGTTCCCTGCAGCTCTGTGACTCCTGCAATTTCACCTCTCTGCAGCTCACGCTTCCCCCAGTCTGAATTCCCTGTCGAACTCGCTGCTTCCCTGGTCACAGACAGGAATAGTGTGCACTGTCTCCTTTTCAAAAGCAGAAAGCAAATGTTACCAGCCATCAGTACCTGGCATGACTCCAACACAAATCTTCAAAATACAAATATTTAATAGAAAAATTTAATTTAATTTTACAAAATACAGATACAACACTACCCAATGTAGCAAAATAATGGGATTGAAAAATAATTTCAAAATATTTAAAGCATTAGGTTCTAAAATAAATAATGCTGTCTAAAAGAAGTGTTCAGGTTTTGCAATTACGAGGAGGCAGTTCCACTATTACTGATCTCTTTTTCAACTTTTTTACAAGTTCCATAATTTATGTAGAAAAATATACAAGAAAAGAATTTGGGATAAAGAATAGGTTGGGTACGTAACACTTAACATAAATAAAAAGCCTAAAGCAAAACCAAAAAGAAAACGAATTGTTTTATTTCTGTACATCAAGACTACAAATAGTATTTTAACACTTCATTTATTACCCAAATTAAGAAATTATACATTTTTATATGGTTACTAGTAAACATCTTAAAATCACTCAGTTTTCCCACATTTAAAAGGATATTGCTGGTTACTGCTTATTAAATAGGAAATCCAGAGGAGTTTCCAGTAACAGCAAAATATTTTTTTTTTGCATAAGAGATGAATACAAATTTGATTGTAATTTTTGATGATTTAAAATATAAAACTAAAGTCCAGAGGGATGCACTTATGAATCTTACAGTCTGAACTATAATTCCTTTTTTACACTGACTGCAGTTTGCATACGAAACCCTACGATGTGCCTACTACTAGAGGATCAGCTCCTTCCATACGAAAGAAATGTTTACCCCAGATATCAAATTTTATTAAGCAGCATATTCCCACTTACTTTTCGCAGCAGAAATACTGCAGGGACATGGATATAAAAGCTATTCAATCACAAAAAAAAAAAAATTAATTTGATCAGTGTCTATGGTACAGACATGGTATTTAAGATGGAAAGAAATGATAGGGAAAAGGAATGTGAACACTACAGGCTTCAGATATAAAAGGTAAAGCCTGATAACTTTGGTTCAAATAATTTTAATAATTGTTACATGTATATTTTTTCAAAGTGATGATTTCTGTATGTACTGTGTATGAAATAGGATTCTGATTCATTTAAAGCAAACTAACCAACCAAAAAATCTGCGTGGGCACAAAAGACAAAAACAGAACAGAGAAAACCTGGATACTCACATCCATTCAGAATAGTGTCCAAGTGATAATGATGCAGCCAAATGTTGAACTTAAAATAACATGAATCCTATTTCTTCAAGGTGTCTCAGAAAGCACAAATATAATATTATACCCACTTTATCTCAGTGCTTACCATCTTGAGGGAAGGTAGTAAAAAATAAAATCGGTCCTGCAACAACTATCACAGAATACACTGAGTTAGAAAGGACCCACAAGGATCATAAAGTAAAACTCCTGGCCCTGCATGGGATCATCCCCAAGATCCACACCATGTGCCTGAGAGAACTGTTCAAACGCCTCTTGAACTCTCTCAGACTTGGTGATGTGACCCTGGGGAGCCTGTTCCAGTGCCCAACCTTCTGGGATGAAGAACCTTCTCCTGATATCCAGCCTAAACCTCCTCTGACACAACTTCAGGCCACTCCCTCGGGTCCTGTCCCTGGTCACCACAGAGCAGAGATCAGTGCCTACCCCTTCTCTGCCCATGAGGAAGTTGTAACTGCAATGAGGTCTCCCCTCAGTCTCCTCTTCTCCAACCTGAACACACCAATGACCTCAGCCCCTCCTCACACACTTCCCCTCAAGGCGCTTCACCATCTTCACTGCCCTCCTTTGGACAGTCTATAATAGTTTAATATCTTTCTTTTATTGTGGTACTAAGAACTGCACACAATACCCAAGGTGAGGCCGCCCCAGTGCAGAGCAGAGCGGGACAATCCCCTCCCTCGCCCGGCTGGGGATGCTGTGCCTGATGTCCCGTCCCCCAGGACAGGGTTGGCCCTCCTGGCTGCCAGGGCACTGCTGACTCAGATTCAACTTGCCATCAACCAGAACCCCCCAGGTCCCTTTATGCAGCTGGTCTCCAGCCCTTCATTCCCCAGTCTATACACACAACAAGGGTTGCCCTGTCCCAGGTGCAGAATCTGGCACTTGCTCTTCTTAAACTTCACACAGTTGGTGACTGCCCATCTCTCTATGACTTGTAAACAATTCTACAACGCAAGTAAAGATGTGAGGTTACCAGAAATGAGCATTTTCATCCTCAGTTCTGGGATATCCGCAAACATCTGCTTCCCTTCCATCTAAAAGACTAATTGCAGGATGTTAGCCCTGTCTCATCCCAATGCACTACACGGTACACAACTTTATTGCCAGTTTGTAAAATTATTTATGTTTGAACAGCACAAAGCCAAAGCTTCATCTTTGGTTAACTTCACTGAGATGTCACTGTTCTTTAAATGTGCTCCTTCTTCACATAAACACAGAAATCAGCCACACTGCACACGGCATTCATTGTTTTGAATCAAAAAGCAGTGTCAACATAATATTCAGTAATGAAAGCTAACTAAGAAATCGTGTTTAGAAATGAAACCTATTTGAGGGCATTTGATAAGACACAAGAGCTGCAAAAATCTAGACAGAATTCCCTTAAAACTGCTTGGGTATGGGTGCTGCTTATAGAGTAGGCACTGGTTAGTTCCTCTGCAGATCATCCAAATAAGCATCAGTTCGACTCAGCTTAATTCAAATCCAGCAGCACATTCAATGGCATAAAGAAGTTTGCTTCTCATCAGATTCTCATCATAAAACTCAGGAAGCTTCAGCAAGTTCATGCAGGTACTGGCAGTAGGTAGCCTGTCTAAATCAGATCCTCCGTTGTGAATGCAAAATGCAGGGTATAATTCCTGGAAAATGCAACAACAACAATAAAAAACATATCAAAACAAGACATTCAAGCCAAAACTCATCCTGTAGCAGCTGGCACGCATTTCTAGGAAGTAAATCACCAGATTAACACCTGTCACAGTGACATACTCAAATGGCATTTTCTTTCCTTAGCATCAAAACCAACCCTGAATTGCACAGTGCCTCCCTTTACCTTGTCGCCACCAAAATCTATTAATTTGCAAAACACAAAGCAATTTATTTGGCTCTAAGGAAGATATAACCATTTGTTATTGTTCATACAGTCTATCAAACAAATTAACAATGCTACAACAACGTAGAGTTCATGTGTATAGTGAGTCTGTAATGATATAACCTTGTCAAACTCTGATTATTCTTCTCATGTGATAACTACTGATCTGAAGGACACATTTGAAAGACATTTTGTATGCAATATTTAATTGTTTTAATATCAGCCTTTTTTTTTTCTTCTGAGAAAGAGTCTAGTGAAAAATGTAGTTATTTGTTACCTCTAGAGCACTGCTTTTGCTGGCAAGCTGGTATTCATTTTATCAAATGCTTGCCTGAGGTAAAAAAGTTCTGATTTTAGAAACTGGAGAAAAACTCCAGCTCCAAAGGCAAAAGGTCAATGAGATTCTAAGCTAAATTATTGTTCAAATGGAGGCCTTAAAAGTATTTCACGGCTAAAATGCTGCATTTTTAGTGTTCCTTTCAAAATGCTAATTGAATTCCCCTACTTTAGCTTTAAAAATGGAAAAATGGAGTTCTAAATTGAAATGTCATGCCAAGGGCACCATTTTTTGCATAATTAAACACTGTACAGTGGGAAACTGCAATAGTTTGGAAGTGAAAAGTATCATCAATTTATTATGTGACCTGATTGGAACTTAACAATTTTCAACCACACTGTAATGATTTTTTTTTTTGGTCTGTAACAATGACATTTATTAAACTTATTAAATTTTAATTAGCTTTAGTAAATGTTATTCTGAGCCTGACTCTGGAAGTGAAAGTTTAAAATTTTTAAATGATGCAAAGCTAGACTGTATTATCTATAAGCTCTGAATGTCAAGACATTTCCTTATCTTAAATTAACATGCATTAACTTGAAGAAAACGTGCCAGTCCCACAATATAAAGTATACAGGAGATTTTAGAGTGAGAACTAGAAATTGTGTTTCTCTCAGAAAAACACAGTACATTACAACAGTGCAAACAAATTTTGAAGATCATTTGTGTTAATGTCTAACATCAACGTAAATACATTCAGACAGTTATTTGGCCACTAGCAGTCAGTGCTCCTGTGGGCTCACACTCTTCACCTTCAAAGCTCTGAACAACACACTGTCATGGGCTACCAAGACATTAGTGCTGATGGAAATACCAGTTACCCACCTCCTTTTCTGGCAAACATTTCCTGGCAAGTCCCTGGTTTGGTGTTAAATCCCTACTAACAAGATAGGACTGCAGGCACTTCCATTTTTTCCTAGCCAATTATGTTAAAAGTCAGTTTGTGGCCTATCTCCCAAGTGCACACACGAACTTCAGCTTTCCCTTTCCACATTTAGCTGCATCACCATCAGCCTTAATATTTTTAGACTTTTGATTCACTTCCACCATCTCTTCAAATGTCACACTGGCTACCTCAAAAGCTGGGTACCTACATTTGCATTTCCTCCTCTCCCCTTGTAATTGAAGAGGATGACAACAAACAGAGCCTTCTGTTTGCCTGGTTTCCACACAGTTGTTTCCCAGTTCCCCCTCCCTCCCATGACTGATGTGCACTGTTCTATCTTGGTCTCATCCCACAGTTTTCTAACTGTCCTTTCTGCTGTCCTGCTCATTGCTAAAGAACTGTACAGTGATATTCACATGGACTTTGGGAGTTTAGGAGAAATGCTTGCAGGTTTTTAAATAATCAGTCACATAAATCAACCAACAAATATCCTAGATGGGATTCATGTGATTAAGCAATCATCTCTGCTGTCTCCATAACCAAATGTATGGACAGTCTTTACTGCTAAAGGGGAACTAGTTAGTATGTTTTGTGGAGTCTAAGACATGATTTATTTCATCCTGAAGTTGACACGTGGAGCAGTCAGACAAATTACCAACTGGAAGTGCCAGTTCCTCTCCAAAGTGTCAATAAATAAAGCATAGCTGAGCTATAGATTACAGATATTGAAGATGGAGGATATGTTGCTATCCAAATAGTAACACCACCACACAGCACTGAATGTTCCCACACTTTAGAGGAAATTAAGTCCACAGCCAGTTCTTAACCAAAACTCTGCAGTCCAGTGAAACTCATGGGTAGAATATCCCCAGAATTTAGTTTCAAAATGCCTTCACCTTGCCTTTGCCTCTCTTTAGTTTTATCAGCAGTAGACAAAAGTTTTCTTCATACTTAAGCTTCCTTGTAAATAGGTATCTGGAAATAGCAGCAAAATATTTAACTACAAAGGGTAATAAGCTGTGACCTAAAAGCAGATAAATGTGAATTAAAAGAAAACATAATACATGTCCTGCTTCAAATGGTTAATTTAAGAGGTTCAAATTTAACAGCTGCTTTTATATACTAATTTCTCTTTTGCCTGACCTGAAAGACACTGTCCTTAACTCAACCTGTTCCTTGAAACTAATAGCAATTCTGCTTCCACACAGGAACATAAAATGACAGCAAGGAGCTTCCATGACACACAGAAAATGCTCTGACCAACAGGTTTGTAAGTTTTGCAGTTAAAACAGAAAACAACAGAATAACACTTCACTCAATATTTGAAAACTATGCTTATTATACACGCAAATGCAAACATTGAAGCTGTTTTTGTAGTGACAGAGGAACATTCTTTTCAAATTGCAGATTCCTACAGACAAGAAAAGCTTCAATCAGCATCTGCAGCATTTACAAAAGCTTGCCAGGGAGTCAGAGGACACATACCTTAAACCCCAGAAGAGGCGGTCGAGAGCAGCTTGTTACAAATTTGAGTAGTTTGCGTTTCTCTTCATCGGTGAAGCTTTCAACAACTCTCCAGAATATTTTAATTACAGGATGGTCTGCTGTGTAGCCACCTACAATGAGATTTAAATAACTTACAGTTAGAATAGTTTTCTGTAAGAAATAAATTCTTCAGAAAACCTCACATCAATCTTGAAAAGTCTGGGCAAAATATTGTAACCAGCAGGCTCATACTGCTAATTTCCAGTATCTGCACATCTCTGATCACTGCATTTTCAGTTTCGTTGCTTACCTATGGCTACTGTATCCCTCAGCTTCTTAACTTTCTTCATTGAATCCTATTTTAAATTAATTTTATTTAGTTTAGTTAATAACTCCAGATTACTGCTTTTTAATCCAGTAGCGTGCAAAACCTGCAAGACCCAGGATGTTACTGGATGAACCAACTTACCTTGAGGTAAACCCAAATGTGAACTGATGATTTAGTACCTAAGGTTTTGGTTCATTCATGATAAAGGCATGGGGGGAAATGAAGTAAGATACCTTGCACTTCTCACAAGGGAAAAATAAGATTTATCTCTTGAGATTGTCTGAGAAATGGTAAGTATCTGAATGTGGTGATAGAAACAACTATCCCAAAGTCACTTGCAAACTTATTTTCAGGTCAACCAGACACAATCATTGACTAACTTTAATTTAGAAAAGGAACATCCTCTAATTATCCAGCTAGAAACTTGCATGTAAGTGTGTGAATAAAATCAACTGCATATCCCTATTTCCCAGCATTTATAAAACTGGGCTGCAATTTTAGCCAATCTTCTGAAATTCAGGCCTATCCACAGAGTTTGGCCAAAGGTAACAAGAACGACCCTGTAACTTTTTCCTAAAAGCTAGGGTAAAAAGCAAGTTTATTTATTCCCAAGTCAATAATAATACATTTTTTTATTTAAACAAAATATGCTTACCTGAATAATTTGTGAAAGACTTAAGATCATCCAAACTAATAGGAACTTGGGCACCAGAAGTCAGAACCTGACAGTGGAGGAAATTAGACTGTTACATTACGGGCAAAACCCCCAGGATTTAATTCTGTCTAAAGCAATCGTTTCCTGCAGTTTTAAGCAGAAATACCTGTATTTCCTGTTGATCAAACATTCGAAGCCACTCGAGGTTCACGACGTTGGCCAGTCCCTGACGGAAAGCCAGGCAGTGCTGCCGGATCTGCTTGTTTAGCCTGTAGTCTGCCACCAGGTGGATGTAGGCGATCCGGTTAGCGCTGGTAACAGGAATGTCCTTTCCACCTGGCTTCAGCTCAACCACCTAGAAACACAGCAAGTTTTGTCACCTTGATAACCTGTCATTCTGTGTGCTGTAACCGTAAAACTGAACTGCAAAACGTTCTAGTAAGTGATGTATGTATTTGAGGTTGACCAGAACACACTCAAGAATATTCACTTCAAAGTAAGATCAAATATTATGAGTTATAAAGGTAGGGCTTTGTATCTATTTACCTGTAAGAGTACATTCTATGGCATCCAGTTTTTAGACCTAGACCTGCAGGTGCCAATGCAGCTGATCACACAGCCCCGCGGTTTATCACCAGAAAGCAGATTCAGCAGTCAGAGCTCTTTTACAGGGGCAGTGTGTAATACTAAATTCACCAGTGCAAGTCAGACAGAAACTGAGGTGAAAATATGCCCCTTGGCAAGCTCACCCCAGCTCCACTGACGCTTGTAAGTGCCCTGGAAGAAAGTGTAGCCTGTATAAGCACAGAGCTCACACAGAGCACTCTCCTTCCAGCTGGATTAGGAAAGCTGTGTGGGATTGGCTGGGCTCTTCTCTGTTTGGTGCTGGTGAATTCTGCAGTGTCATGTTATGGTAAAAGCAATGTCCACTGAGTTAAAATACTGATTCTGATTTACAGAATGCTCAGCAGTCGCAATTCCTACTGCTGAAAATCCAAACTACACATGCTCAGTACATTCAACAAAAGTAAAAAAACAAAGAAATCAATCACCCTTTTTTTTTTTTTCCTATGGAGAAGCTTAACTTTTGTCATTCAAGTACACTAAGGTACCTCAGTATAGTAAAATTTTTAAAGAAAAACCCCAAAGCCAAAGATACTATAATTGCATTAAGATCAAAGGATCAAAGACAGTTGTTATTAAAATACTACAGGCCCTTGTATATTCTATTCCTTACTGCAGGAGGTCAGTTTTGTGAAGTAGCAGTCCAACTGAAAGGGACCATTAGAGTACTAAGAGGAGAATTAAAAAACCTGAAAAGCTGAGATACTGTCACCTTCTCAACTCTCCCAGAAACCGTTTGTTTTTCTACACTCTGAAGTAATTTTTTAAAAACTGTGCATTTCAGTATGTGGTAATGATCACATCTTTAGAGCACAGAGAATTAAACACATGAATAACTCCTTTTGTAACATGCTACCTAATAATGTGAGCTGTTCTGGTGCTAAGTGAAATGTACAAAATGGTAAGATTAAAAATTCACAGTGCTTTTGAGCACTCAGATTTTTGAATGATTCATAGCTTTTTGAGGAGAAAGAGACCATTAAGACCTGTGAATTCTGACCTCCCAGATAACACAGGCCACAGGATTCTGTCTAAAGATTCCTGTATTTAACTCCATAAATCCACAGATGACTTAGAGAACATTTTTTAGAGACAGGCAATCCTGTGATGGAGTATCTACCACTTTCTCTGATAAGCTACCACAACCTGAATTACAATAGGTGTTAAAAATATATCTTATTTCCCACTTTATTCCTTTGACTGCAAGCTTCTTGCTTCTGTTAATGTCCACAGCAAAATATCTCAATACCCCCCCATATCTGTGTGCAGGTAGTACTGACAACGCTTAAACCCCACTCCTGGAAGAATTAAGTAAAAAGAAGGTGTTCATTTAGCTGACAGTATTTCATACCCTGTACACACGAGCTCGCTCCCTTATGAGAGAGTCCCCTTCGACAAGAACTGGGGACACAAGAGGCAGGGGGGCTCTCTCTGGGATACAGGCAGCCACTCCAGGGGTACAGCCCAGTGTCTGGGGCCACTGACTGGCCTGAGGGTGAAGGTATTTTTCCTGTTGAAGTCCACAAGGAGTATTAATATAAGTGTGGGACTTGTTCCATACCACAGTGGATAGAGCTGATGAGAAGGGGGCCCTGCACTGCTCTCTCCTCTGCTACTGCAGACAACGCAGTCTAGAAACATACTGTGTTTCATCCCACTGCAGGAATTTTACTACTATCACAGGAAAGTTAATCATCAGATTAATCCAATTATTGACTAGAAACATCTTCACTGCAAATCCAATGGGTAAAGTTTATTCATTCCCATTGTCCTTATTTCAATACTGTCCTATAGCTTAACCTGGTCTTTCCTTCCTCCTCAATAATATCCATGATGTATTGCTTATGGGCAGGAACTTCATTAATCTTCCCAGAGATTTTTTTACTGAACTAAAGGAAGTCAGGTTTCTTTAATTTCCTCCCACAAGATACCCTTTTACAAAGCCTAACAAGATCAGAAAGCTTTCTCTTAGTTATTAAATTCTTGTTCTGTTTAGCTTCACAGGATCAGAGCTACCAATGATGTTCCACATGAACAGATCAGTGCTGAGACCTCAACACTACTAATACTTCACTACCTTCCCACTTACAAGACTTCTCTGCTGGTTTTGCAGAACTGCAGAATTCCTTGTTCTTTGCCACTACTTAACCCAATACAATCCTTCTCTCTGAGGTATGAACACACTGAATTGGGCCATATTAAAGAATATTTGTATCACCTAACTCATCAAACTTCTCCTAGGAATAGGGACACCAACAATACACTAATAAATATTACTCTGTTTGCATATAATTATTACTGTGAGCTCAGTATTGACACAAAAATATACCTGAACTGGCCTCCTTCCTAAAATAGCAAAACAGACTACTAGCAGGGTGATTTAGGAAACTTCTGTAGTTTAAGCTTCATTCCAGCACAAAGTGAACTAAAACACCTGACCTTCCCTGCAGGTCAGCAAACACAAATGGGATACAGATTAATTTACATCTGCATTGTAATAACACTGGCTCCACAGTGTTCCAAGGATGTCACAAAAGCTGTATTCATTCTGTAAGAAAAACTATTATGTCCCTATAATGTTCTTCCTTGAAAAGAGAGGAAAAAAGTGTTGTGCTCTTTCTGACCACTAGTTTTAGAACACAGGACAAAGGTGCTTTTTTTAACAAATCCTATTATTCATTTTTATATTTTTAATTAGAAAACCTTGATTTCTGATCCAACAACACTTCTGTAGCTCCCCTTCCTCCCCACAGCCCTGCACTTCCACACGTACAAGCATAGCACTCAGTTAACTCCATCTCCTGGGGTTGGCCAATGATCTGACTATCCCTTTTCAGAGCTTGTCAGTGTGAGGTTAATTTTACCACTGTTTTGTCAAAGTAACATCCAAGACTGAAACAAAAGGGATAATGTAGCATGAATAATAAATGTATTATGCCATAAAGGCTAAGAAGGATGTAGAACAGAAGACAGAAAACAGTAACACTGGTTAGGGAGTAAAGCTACAGTAAATGTCGATGCAGTTCACTTTTCAGTCATTCAGTGTTTTCATGGCGTTTTAAAGAAACTATTGCACTATTCCCACTTAATTCTAAAAGTCGGGGATGATTGTTGAACTGTTCCTTTTTAAAAAGCCACAGTACAACTTTAACGCATCTTAAAAGCTCTATCAGCTTGCATTTTCACTTTTCTCCATCCAGTTTTCGCCACTAGATGGTGCAAGGCAATAACGCAGATTGCATGGGATAGGCCAGGCTAGAAAACTAGACTTGTGTCACAACCTTTGTTTCTATTTTGTAGATCAAACAAAACAAACAAAAGCATTTTAACTTGGTTCATGATCACAACTGCACGTATTAAAGGCAATCAACCATATACATAATTTATATAAGTATTCAGATGATTCAGACAATACAAGAGATAACTGAATTTGATTTCCTACACACAAAGTATGTCCCATATTTTCAAAAATATGAAAGCAAAGGCACTTTGCATTTTTTTAGTACTGCAGACAGAAGTATTGCATCAGGCCTCTGACTGAAGGTTACGTACACTTGGAACCACAGTTGCCTGCACTTCAGGGTTTCTTGGCTATGAATTTAATGTTTCTGCAGGTACATACTAAAAATAAAACAACTTATATTTATATTATTATTTAGGAAACCCACCACAGTTTATGTAAAAAAAAAAAGGTAAATCTCTACTTTAGATATCATTGCCGTTTAAGTGAAGAGTTCAGACATTTTGAGTTACAGATCTATTTTGAAGATTATCATAATAATGAATTAAATACACATCAAAAATCAGCAAAACAGTGAATAACAATGCTTGTCAAGCAGAATATAGGGGATTTTATCTTCTGGCTAATCTGTCACAAAAAGCTGACTGCAATGTGATGATGGGCAGAAAAAGGCAAGTCTCTGTTGGCAGACAAACTTAATGCCAGAGGCTGCTCACACAGATCTGCCAGTGGCAGCTCCTTCCAACCCAACAGAGAAAAAAGGTAAAATGCCAAATACTTTAGGAAAAAGGACCTGTCATCTAGATGTTCTTTTTTTGTGCATGAAGACGTAAGACATGTATCTTTTCAGAGAATCACAGAATCTCCAGTGCAGTTTTACAAAGCTCTCTTACAGTCAAAACTCCTACAAACTTGGTTTTTTGACAGATGAAGTATTTTTTCTTGAGCTCTAATCACTTTTGTTCACATCATCCCTAAAGTTTTTTCCCCATTTTGCAAATAAGTCAATAAACGTGGGTTTTTTTCCTTCTTTCCCTGTCATCTGCTTTCCAGATGTTCAGGCAGGAGTTCCAGGTAGGAGATTGCATATGAATGCCTAAGAATGCATTTGCTGTGTTATGAACCTGCCTGAGAAGGATCAGCATCAGCTTCAATACTTTGCTTCTGAAAAACCTCCAAAATCATTCATCTAAACTGCTGTATCCCATTAAAGAGTTTGCCCAGACAGAAATTTTCAGAACTATTTTTCAGGCTTCAAAATTTTCTCTCAAAGCAATTTAAAGGCAAAGAACTCCCCTTTAGTGAGTCAGCATATTTTCAGTGACCCCAATGGCATCCACACCTGTTTAAGAAGCCCAAGGAGGTCTCCCAACACCAATTTCCACGACATACGGATTTCACAGAACCTGCTGCCATGTCTATATAGTGCTTTTCTGTGGATTAGTGCTTTTACACTTTATAGAATCTTCTGATCATGCTCCAGATCCATGTAATCTCAAGAATCAGTATTTGAGAAGACTTGCTGGAGTACAGTATCTAACATTTCTAAAGGAAGAGGAATGCATATTTGCATCCTGTTTTCTTCCCCTGAACAGGTGCAAAACTCACCCTCCTCATTGAGAAAAGGGGAGAGAGGTCTGAAAAGACAATGTATTTTCTTGAATTTGTTAACCTTATTTTTATTATAGACTTTTTATAACCATTTTATCACCATCTAATCTACAAGATAAAAGGAAAAATTAAATCAATATGCACAGCTACTTGAAGACACCTGACATCCTCTTAAGACTTTTTTACTGGCCACCATTTTATGCAGGAGACCCAACAGTGGAAATGTAGGCTGGTATCACTGCATTAGATAGTTCTTTATCAAAAGCTAAAGCTATTTGGGGTTGGAAGATAAGGTTGATGGCATAGCTCTCCTAATTAGCAGGTCTAATGTGCAAATTATTAAGTACCTTTTTCAACATCTGGTGAATGCACTTTGACAATAGTTTAATGGGATCTAAAAGCACATTACAGGATTGGAATCAATACACTGATAATAGAATTTCTACCTTCTACTACTGACAGAGGCAATAGAGCCCCTTTTGAATGTGTCTTTCATTGCAGATAATGCTTTTGTGCCACAGTTGGTGGATGGACACAGCCACGGGGACAGCTATTTACAATGATAGATTTATGATGCATTTATTTGGCACTAATTTATTAAACACTAAAGTGGCTGTTTAGCTGAAAACTAGAGATAATGTACATTCAACATAAGGAGTGCAAATTAAGCTCTTTTCCTAAAGTGAATTAGCCTTACCTTGGCACAATCCATTAGTATGCAGTGGTTAAAGTCAAACAGCAAACAAAATGTATTTATCCATATGAGGTTTATTAATGTAATGAAATGAAGTATAAAATGTAACTTGTTGCGTTGAAAGACAGAAGACAATGACAAGAACCAATGGGTTCTGTTGAATTACACTAACATGCAGTCAGTCCCATAAAAAAGATGGTTCTACTTCATGGGTGCATTGTTCTCTCTCCAAGTATAAACACAGCAAACCAGGACCAGAATAATTATTTTAGCTTACATTTCATTTAGTTACCCAAAACCTCTCTATTATATTTAATCTTCCTTGTAAGATTATGCTAAACAACTACAAATCAAAAGTCTTGATAATATGCCATAGCCCTCGGAGAATTTTAACAAACAAATTAGATTTCTTGGCAAGAATGCATTTTTTACTTTTTATTGCAGTAGATACATCTGGCAACATCTTTTAACTTGGATCTTCTTTTGTATTATTTCTGAGCTATTTCCCCTTTCTATATCCTTTCAAGGTAGATTCTAACTTGTGTGGCTAATTTTTAAGGAGTAGATGCATAAAGTATGGAAACCAAAACCTGTCCAGGAAATATTTGCTACTTTTCATTTTTAATTAGAGACTAAACTGCATTTTTATTAGCTGTGACAATGAAGCTATTATTTTAAGTGCAGTTAAACAAATGGCTTTAAAATTTAGACTTCCTTTCCTCCTTGAAAATCCTAGGTTATACTGGAAACTGCCATGTTGTCTGCTTTGCACCCTAATAAACCAAACCTGGATACTGCAGACCTCAGCTCAGTACCAGTCATTCAGAGCACAGGGTGCAACAGAGCAAGCACTTTAAGAATGTGATTTTCAGCCTATCTCTAGGACATGTCTTTATATCAAATTTTTGAGTGTTTCTCTAAAGACAGAGCAGGTCAGATGTTTTCATATAGGGAGTGTAAACCAAGGGACAAACTGACATACGGCATATGTTTAATGTTAAACATTACTTATATCAGGCAACTGTTGACTCTCTCCTATAATATGCTTTAGGAACCTCAAATCTGAGTATACTGTTGTAAAATTTAATGCAGTTCAGATTGGAGGGCAACAGGCAAATCCCAGAGAATTGCTTACCCTCTTCTAGAGTCCCTGCTTCTTCCTCAAGAGAGGAGGATGAATTTGGGCGCTGTTGCACATCCACAGTGTGGTCAGGTTTACTTTTTTGATCCAATTACATACCATTATAGAGTGTAAGTAGACCTTAAGTAGTACACCATGTTAAATCCTCAAAAATGAAAGAGGAAGCATGACAAACCACTTTACCTAAGGAGGTTAACTGCATTAGCCCACAAAGACATGCTTTTAAAGCTCCAGTGACATTTATTTCCTACTATGAGTGTAAGTGATCTTTAGTACACAGAACACAGCAAATAAAGGCCACGATCAAATTATTCAGTACAATTGCATTAAAGAGTCATACTTAAGCACCTAAATAACTGCTCTTTAGAAGCACTCAACACCAACTCTTACAAAAAAATGAGGCTGGGGCAGAGGGGAGTGTAAAAAAGAAGTTGAGATTGGTCAAACCTCTGTTTCTCTACTTTGAAAATCACAGATAAAGAAGACAATGCTTATCTCATGATAGTCATTACTATCATTATTGTTTAAAACCACTCTAACAGCTAATTCCAGTTCAAAACCAGGCAGTACATCTATAATTTACAAATCATCTAACTTTTGTAATTCTTTCAAGTGCAACTGAAGAACCAACATGAAATATTTTGTTCAAGAAATTATCTCAGACAATAGAACTTTACATGTATGACTTAAAAAATAATCACCATAATTTATTAAAGATCAGACTTTCAAGTCATCATCAAAAGTTATTTTTAAATACATAGTTAGTTACTGTCTACTCCCAGTCCAAATCCCTACTGATACCTCACAGCACCCTTAACAGTTGTTTCCTATCACATTTAAATTAAAAAAATTAATTAGTAGGGGTAGTAATGATTTAGCAGTCATACATAAAAGAAAAAAAATTTGAAAGCCCTTCTTACCTGTGCTTCCCCAAGGTCATTATTTACCACAGTGAAGTTTAGTCCAAGTTCTTCCACATCTCCCTCATAGCTCTTGAGAAAAAGCAAATTTTTGTACATTTCTGGATCTAATGAAGCTAAATGATGAATATCAACATCAGCACTTGTCCCCAGTAATTTTGAGAGGAAAAAACTAGCAAATGGCAGCTCCACCAGCATATTTTCATAAAGAGCCTGAAAAAGAAAGCAACAAAAAGCACACTGAAATTTATTGTTGTACATGCAGGAATTCTGAAGGTTATTGTCAAGAATTAACTTTTCTGTAATTCCTTCTTAATATGGTGCCTAAGCAGGTTCTTCTGGTGTGGAAATAGCCCACATGTTGCATGAATTTAAGAATATTGATTCAAAGTTTGAAATGTGTATATTCTTGTGAAATACCAAGGTCCCAAATCTACAAATTAATTATGTGGTGATTTAAAATGTAAGGTCAATGCTTATCTGTGATTATCTTCTTCTCCAAATCACACAGATTGGCAAGAAAAGTGAAGTTTGCTAAAGGACAACACAACTTCATCAAGAATGTCTTACAAAAAAAGCTGGCCTCTCTACTTCCATTAGCATCATCACAAGCAATAATTTTCCATTCATATAAATTGCTACATGTAGAACAGTCATTCCCTTAAAAATAACTCTGTAAACCCAGTGCATTTTAAACTAATACAAACTATGTCTCTTGCATGTTATACAGATTCACTGCTGTACGGTTTTGGTGAATTCTACTGCTTTAATGGCACAATCAAACCATCCTCATTTCCAAGCCAAGAGGTTACCAGGTGTAACTGTATCATATGTCTAATCCTTTCTGACATTGCTACACCTGGCAAAAGATTACTGAACTGAAAATGCACCTGACCCGAATATGCAGCACTCATGAAAAATGCATTTTTACTGTAAACTGAAAGTATCCTCCAGAATTTTCAAAATTGCACGAAACTCCAGCAATACCACTCTCAGCTGACCTACTGTATGAACACATTTTGATGTAATGCAAAGAAACTTTTTTCATTAAGATTTTGCATTAAGTCAGTAGCAACTTCTTGACTGGAAGAAAAACGTACTTATTGCAGCTCTCAAAGGAAGGAGAGGTGGAAACTTCAGAGCTATTCTGAATAAAGGACCACGCACATGCCCTGTGTCCATAGCCATTCCCATTGTCCAGCCTGTTTGCCACATCAGCACCTCTGCCCATGACAACCAAATCTTTACAGATCACTGCTACCCCTGCCAGGCTGGTCAGAAAAGGCATCCCCAACATCACATCACCGTAACATCGTTTGTTCCCTTTCAAGTCTCCAAGAACAGTGCATTGGCATTACTTAATTCCTCCATAATCTGCTGCAAACTTAGAAAAGGAAGCACAGTGAGGTTAAAAAAAAAAAGAAAAAAAGAAAAAAAAAGAAGACAAAATGTAGCTTTAATCACTCAATGGTATTCCAACAAAGACGTTAAGAAAAATACACACAATTCCTTAAACTTTTGAAAGAACATTTCTATGAGGTGAGTTAGACCTTGCAAAAGAATTGAGAATAACGAGTTCAAAGCCAAAGGGTGCATTATATTTAGAGCCATATGATTTATTCAAGGTGTAGAAGTCGAAATCCTCATTTGTATAGTTGACTTTAAAAGCAAACTAGAGGGATAAATCATTAATTTGCAATGTATAAGGTCAGTGTTTGCTGTTCTGCATTAGTAACAATAAAGCTATTGTAATTCCTTAAATATATCAAAGCTACCCGAATTTAAAATGGAATTCCATCTATGACTCATAAAATGTAAATGCAGAGGTGTAATTTTTTACACAAGGCAGGTTTAAGCCTTTAGAGCATTTAATATACAAGGACTAATAAATGATAGCACTAAAAACTATGATCACATCAGCTAAATGGATTATAAATTAAATTTCCATAATGTATGCAACTGAAATACAAATGTAGACATAAATCAAGGTATTTTCTAAACACAGGTTAATTACACAAATTCAAAACCTGTCTATTTTTTATGCAAAATAATCCACTTAGCATTTTTCAAACTGGTCTTAAGTCTTCGCCACTTGCAACACTTGATCCTAGAAGCCTATCAATAATTCCTTGTCAGGAAAAGCAGCAATAGGTATATTGAAGAAACTTGTATGTTATTTTTCAAGTGTCTGTCTTTTATGAGTGTTTATTGCTAGAAATTGTGCCAAAATGATTTGAAATAAAAAGGATTAATTATAGTAGAAGCTTTTTAATATAAGTGAGTGCAGCTGCAATGCAATTAATGCAAATTGTGACGCTATCAGGAAAATAAATGTGAACAACATCACTGGCTATTTCTGTTTGCTGCCAAATAACTTCAGTAATTTACTACATTAAGAATCAATAAAAAAATAATGCATTTCAAATGCATCACTATTAATCTTCAGGTAGTTCCAAAGCGAACATTTATAACTTCATCTAAAAACTATATAAAGCATTTTTAAATAAACTAAATTGTGCAACTTGAGAATAACTTTAATTACTCCTTCTCTTAGCTAAGTGATTGCAATATTCAAAACAAAGTATTTTTGGAAAGAAGACAAACAGCAGTGTTTTAATTAGTTTGAAAGTCAAGCTGTCCTAATAAAGTTTAATAAAAAAATGCACTAAAACTCTGGTAAATAAAGTGATGATAAACTTTGGTTTTCCTTTGGAGAGGTAAAGTCCACTATTACAGCTCCAGTACTGTGCACAGATGCTGAGAAATGTTGTGTACAATATGACTAAATAAGCTGGAACTTTATTTTTCAGATTCCATCTAACTTTTCTGTATCTCAGTCAGCATAAATAGATAAACTACCTGTTGTTGCTGACAGATGTGATTCCACCTGTTCCTGCCAGGACAATGAAAACAATCAGCTTGCTGATTCACCTGGGCTTTTCTGCAAGTAGAGCAGTTGTATAATAGAGGCTACAGGATCATTACAACATGCTGAATTAGTTCAAAATTTGCAGATTATTTGTGTTGTGCTTAGTTTGGGCTGTCGGGTTTTGCATTTGCAGGGTGGGGTGGCTGTTGATGGACACACATGGACGCCATTTGAAGTTGTGCTTTCTTTCAAATCAAAATTCTTTCAATTTCTTTCAAATGTTCACTTTGATCCAACTCTGAGCCATGGCTGAAACTGGGTAGGAACACCAAAATCACGAGCACAACCTTACAGTAATCAGTTGCTCAAAGAAGTCCACCCTGATGTGTATTTTCTTACTGAAGCTAATTTAATGGCCTAAAGGGAGACTTCACTCCTTCCTTATTTTTCCTTAGTGAACTGCCTTGGGGAGCTGTAAGTTACCTGCTTTTCAGCTTAGGTTTTTTCACCTGTTGGAACTCCCTGGATTGGCTTTCTGCAACATCAATATAAAGGAGGGAGAAGCCCAGCACCAGGGACAGGCAAGGGAACAGTGACCACTTCTTACAGATGTAGGATAAATTAGCTGCAGGATAAAGCTGCATTGTAAGAACATACCTATATATGTACTTTAATACAACAGAAGGTCATGCTCTCCCCACAGAAGTTACCCTCTTTTTTCCTCCTACAACCAAAGAGCAACAACACTGATGGAAGAAATTGGTTTGCTCTTGGAGAGAGATGTCTTCTGTTTGCCTAATCTGGACTTCCTGTTCATACACCGCTTTGAGAGATCAAAGCCAGCAAATTTAACCAATATATATTTTAAAACTAATCTCTTCTCACACTTCAAGTATTCTCACCCCTTGGCAAGTTTCCTTTAACTCTTATGGTCATGACTGATGGGACCAATGGATTCTGAGAGTTCACGTTCCCAACTTTCCTCTGTGATGAGCCCCTGACTTGACCTCATTGTCTCTATCCTGACGTCCCATAAACTTACATAAGGCAAAAAAATCCAAGTAAAAAGCCATGAAAGGAGCAACTGGTGGTCAAATATGGCATTAGACTCCTAATTTCTGATGTATAGTGTGTCAACACAAACACCTTAAGAGAGCCTACATACAATTCTCCTTGAAAGGCTGAGATATGCATTCCAGATGGCAGAAGTGCCACACTTGCAGTAGCTAAAAGGTTATGTCTGCTGAAAAGGCCAACCTGGATTCCCATGTGCTCTTTCAAACTCATGTAGATTAGAGATGCTTTTTAGGCAAAATTATGACAGCTCTAGATAAACGATAAAATAACTTAGAAGCTTCTAAACCAATGAAACAAAAAAAATCTAGCTTTCAGTAACAAATTATTTTTAGTACTCCCACTCCTGTGTTCTCCCAGTTATGTCAATCCTTTTTTATCTTCATAAGACATGGCTGAAATTAGTTTTTTTTCTGGTTAGAAGGCCAAGAGCAATTATTTCACTATCAAAAAAGTAGTATTCAGTAAGAGGAACTTCATACACCTCTCTCCCCCTTTGTGTGTGAACACCTGCAGAACACACCAGAACATTAAAAACAAGCAAAATAACAGAAACCCTACTGCAGTTAGTAGGTTTTCACTTCACATGCAGCCTGAAGCCTATTGATTCTCTTCTAAATAACCTTAGCTACCTGGGATTACAGTATAGTTTGGCTGTAATTGATTGCAGCATGAACTGGCTACAAAAGCCCTTACTCAGTTCAGTGACACAGATCACCATGTGGGCATCTAAAGCGGTGAAAAATATGATGTTCAGATACTTAGGAATATCGTGAATGCATTCACTAAACATCTGTGATGTGGGGCAACAAGGAATGGTTCTTCAAGAAAAGCAGCTTTCAGAACACAGGCATGCAATTAGCTGTAATGTGTTACAGAGGAAGGATCTGTGCTGGAAGGGCAGTTGTCTCTAGTACATAGTGAGAAAGGGAGAAGGATGACAGTTCTCTGGGCAAGGAGAACTTATCTCAACACAGTAGGAATAATGCCTGAGACTACACATGGTAACTATCATGATATCCTTTAAGTACTACATAGTCACACAAATACAAACCCAAGATTCAGGAAATGGCTCTTCAGAAAGGAAAGATTTCACACCATATTTTAAATTTGACCAGCATTTAAGCTACTCTAGTCATTTCAGTCATATTAGCTATAAGTAGGAGAAGTTACATGAGCATTACAACATGCTGAGTAAGGTTCAAATTGTGTAACCAAATTCACAGATGAACTAGCTAAACCTTCCTCCCTGTGAGGCAGCTTCAGTGCCTTTACTTACACCTTCAGGTCTACAATTCTCTCCTTAATTATTTCAACTAAAATCTTTCTTAAGAAAAATAATCAGTCATTGCTCCTCCAGCTCAATGCTCATTTTGCATTAATCCTTTACAACTTAGAACTGTATTTTAAAACATAAACAATGCTAAAATCATATCCCTAGAAAGATGCACGGCTTTTGGGCTGACACAGTCAATGACTGGGCTTAAATTCAGTTATTTCCATAATCAGCCCCCAAGACCTTTTCTATTTCAGTAATTTTGAACAGTTACTATTAAATAATACTTAGCACTTACAGAGTGCAATAGATCTTCAAAGCTGTACAGAATCATTAATAAAAATGATCAAAAAATAGCACAACCATTAGAACTTCCTTCTACCTTATTATTTATATCCTAGAAATATCACACTCACAAAGCCTTTGGGGGCAGCAAAGGCTTTTCAACCCTAATGAAAAAGACAAAACTAAAAATTGAAGTTACATTAAAATTAACACGTATTCGTATTTTTGAAGCATTTTTAAAGCCAACATTTAGAAATTCATAGATAAAATAATTTCTTACAAATATGCCTAATAATGTGCTTTAATGTGGGCAAAACCAAAATTATATTGTTCCTACTGCCAATATGGTAAAATATAACTAATTCTCTCAGGCTTGTGTCACAATGCAATGTCTGTTACCTGGGGGCTTTAAGTCGCTGTTTCCAGTTCTCTGAGCTCTCCAGTAGCAGACATTTAGATAACTTTGTACCACCAGAGAAATAGAAAATCTGGTATGTTATCTTTCTTATATATGACCACCAAAATTCATAGGCCACTTTTTGATCAAATACTGGATACCTTTTCTGTCTTTTAAAAAAGTAGGAGTCCAGAATGCCATGGCTAGAAGTCTGTAATTTGGCTTCTGAGAGCTTTATTAATAGCACTTGCAGCAGTGCTAATATTATCATCAGATTTTCAAATAATTTCTTTTGAAAAAAAAAATAAAACCTTTTTAAAATTGGTTTTACTTCAGATTTCCCACTCACTGGGAATTTGAAGGTCAGTAAGTACAAGTTCACAGAAGCTCCAGAGATTTGGGGTAGCAAAACTCAGGTGTGAAGGATCTACTGTCAGATCTGCTGCAGTCGGTGTAAATCCCTGAAATGGGTGGCAGGCGTGTGACAAGCACAGAACAAACCCCTAAATGACTCTTAAACACACTAGCAGAAAAATGTAAGGATCCATTTCCAAACACTCCAGTGGAGCATATCAAGTGTAATGACCTTGAGTTAATTTTTAATTTAGAAGTGGAAAGTCACACTAGTATTTTTATTCTAAGAATTTAGGGCATACTTAATTAAAATAATGTTTAGTACCAGAAGTGTGCTTCAGAAATGCCAGCATTTGCAGAAAACCACCATTTCATCAGCTTGATACTTTCTTTCTGTTTAATAAGAACAGTTATCTCTGTAACTTAGGCCATATAAATGATATAAATTTCTATCAATGTCAATTGGGTGTGTTTGAGGGATGGGGGAGGGACAGACTATAGATACCTGTGGATGAACTGGTTAACTGATAGTTATCATTCATTACTGAACTTCCAGTAAAGGCTTAATATATTTTTCTTGCCTCGAATTTAAACATAATTTAGGAAGAACTGAAGATAAAAGGAAGACATCTCCTCCTTATTTAAGTTTAATTTTCTGAAATACTGAAACACTTACTGCTATATAACTAACCTCTGGATATGCCTCTAAGATAAATCCGTATTTTAACAGCAGTGAAAGGAGTAATTTTTAAAGACAGTTCAAACAGAATTAAGAATTTCAGTAAATATTCCAAACCTAATTGATTTAAATGGATGTAGGTGTTCCCAAGTGTGAAAAAAGATCAGGATACCATTACCACACACTCTAACTGTTTATTTATTCCCTGTCTAGGAACCTGATTTAGAGGCAATAAAATGCAATCAGTACACAAACCAGAAGCAGGAATCATCTGCTAATGGAACTTTTAATTGAGGAGTGACCACTGACATGAGGTAATTCTTTCCATGCAGAACTCCTTGCAGAGACCTCTATGCACTTTATCACAGTAAACAATCACTAACATATGCATTAAAGAAAATTTAAATACATTATGACCCAATAAATATCACAATCCATCAATATACACTTTTCTTTCCTAAAGATTTAGAGTTAAAATAACCACATTTCAGTAGTCTTTTAACACTAGACATATATTTACAAGGTTAGTACTAACACAGCTATTTGTAATCAAAAGATAATTGGTTATGTTAAATGTACCAGTACACAAAGGAATTGTCAAACTGAGTAACTGTGTCAGAAAACAGACTCAGATTAGTTTACATGTGCATTCATAAATCATGAAATAACTTCCATAAGGTATCAATTTTGCTCTCTTATGACTGTTTCTGCACACAGTGTCTAACTAAAGGACCGTGCCACTTTACTTGGTAAATTCCTGCTTTGATTCCATTTCAGATGATTCAGGATTTTCTGAGACAAATGATCATCTGCTAACTTGCTTTTAAGCAAAATGCTGAGTCTACGAAATCATGTGCAGGGTAACTGAAATTAATAAAGCAAAGAGTTTATACCAATTACCTCCTCTTTGTATCAGTATCACTAATTTCATACCTACCTTTCTAGGTACTAGTAGTAACAACTGTGGCTGCAGCACAAATCAATTAAGCGTCTACTGATCTAAGCCAAGCCAAAGTGGATCTAATTAAGTGGACAGTAAAAAAAGGAAGAGAACAGCCCAAAAATGATAAAGGGAAAAACCCCACCCTTCAACATTCAGAGAAAGAGCAGCAGTGCAATGCTTGATGCACCATCCTATCAAGTACTCAAGTATATGAAATCCAGTTCTCATTGTACAGTTTCCTTGCTTTGTTTTCTCTCTCTGCAAGCTTTTGGTGCAGAAAGGGCACTCAAGTATGGCCTTAGAAACATTTCTTTGGAAGTTTTAACTCCATATGTGCATATATAAATATGTCCCTATTTATAATTTAGAGTTTAGGATCTGATCCAGATCTTGCTGTAAGAAGACTCCCACTGATTCAATCCATCTTAGGTAAGGCCCAAGGATGCTTAAGAACTACTTGTGTTTTTGACAAAACAGATTCTACAGACACTGCTAAACTCAGAATTGTACCTCCCAGACAGAAGTAACAATATCTCACACCACAAATAAGCCATCACAGCTCTATTCAAAGTTACAAACAGTAACCACAAAGACATGGAAAAATAATGTAATCAATAATTAGGTCCCACATTTACTTCTATGGGTAATAAAATCTGTATTTGATCTACTCTTACTCTTCTAAAGTTTAATTTTACCAAAGGACCTATTTTACAACTCTCTTTCTCAATTATATATGTTTAACAACATGTAGATATGTCCACAGAACAGTCTGTTGTATCTTAAATCAGTATAGTAACCTATAAAAAGTCGTATGAAACAAGTTAGATCTTCACCAATATAATATCCACCAGGCCATGGAAATTACTTACCTCTTATATACCATGAAATATTAACGATCAAAGACTAAACCTAGATTGTCTAATCTATCCATCATCAAAACAATGCTAAAATTCAAAATGAACACATTGCCTTTTCTTAGCCCTTGCTACTTCTTCTATGAAGGTTCTTTATTTGAGTCCACAAAGGAAGGACTCGGCTCAAAACAACTCAAAAGACATTTTGTTCTATGTACTACTTTCCCAATTATTTAAGACAAAAGCTCGGGTTTGACAAAACAGATTTAGATCTTTTCAAAAAACCTTAGTGCCCTCCCAGGACTTCAGATTCTATTGCTTAGGAGATAGGATTTAATATTGTATTTAAAAAAATAGATGTTTTTCAGCAACATGAGCGTGTGACTCACAAATGCTCTTCAATCTGCTGGAGTAAGAGAAGTGGAGACTGTAAAACTCAGTATAACCAAAGATGCTGAGTGTATTAAACAAAAATCTCTAGTGCCAGAAAAAGTCGCTTTGCTTAAGATGCAAAGATAGTCACTGCAAAACAAAATAAATGCAAGGACTAGCAGGTTTATGTCAAAAAGGAAGAGGAAACCATAAAAATTATCATACTAATCTATGGATTTCCTGCCGTATTCTTAAACTAATGCTGATACTTCAAGAAATTTAAGTACATTATCCTAAGAATCAGCTGCTTGATGTCAAATGCAAAGAATGTGCTTTTCCTCAACATCTGTCACAGCAGCATCATTGCATAAATGCAAATGTAAACTGAAATGAAGAAAGATAATACAGTATATACAACACTGAGTTTAGGTCTAAACATGGCGAAGTTCAGATTTTAATTCTCTGTCACTGTTCTACCAACCACTGTCTCTGTAGAAATGGTTAGCCAGTACTTCCCTCTTTCCATAGTCACAGCAAACCACTCAAGAGTCAGTGTGGATAAAATCTTCATTTAATATTCCTAGGTGCTGCTTCCAAATTTCCTTGCTCTTGCTATGTTGCTTGAAATTTTGGCAGCCTGTCAAAATAGCAACTTTTGTGTTCTCCTGAGCCAAGTCCACTTCATTGCCAAACCTGCAGCAGGAAAGTCTGCACGATTTTTAGTGCTGTCAGAACAACTACTGCAGGTGGAAAGGAAGTTAAACTAAAGCAGGTGTCTCCCCATAGCCCAAAACTACCGAGTGAGAGAGGAAAAGGATTAGAATGTCCAGACCATCCACTCTTCCGGGACATCACATGGGACAGCAAGACTTTACTCTCCACAGAGGACAGGAAAGAGAATTTGGGGCTAGAACTCCTCTGCCTGAGTATTCCTGACAGCTCAGGACATCCTCAGCTCTCAAGCAAAGCCTGCGACTCAGAGAATCATTGCTGTGCTTCCAGCAGGCAAAACTGAGAGGTTCAACTTTCCAACCCCTTCAGCAGTGGGAGATGTTACCAGAGGGGTGCATGGTAAGCTGAGCTTTTACTTTTAAGGAAGAGAAAGGAAAATGCTTAAAAGGCACCAATGCTAAGATAATATTTACATTTCAGAGTAAAGTCACGGAAAGTTGAGAAAGGTAAACTTTGGAAGTGTTTGAGTAGCTGTTGTTTAAGCAAACTCATGTCTGCCCTTTTTTTAAGAATGATTTCAGACAACATGTGCAATTACATGATCACAGGGTATTACTTCTAGAAGACCTTTTGGTCATTCAGTAACCATAAAAGTTTCATGAACAAGCCATGCAGTTTGTACACAGATTTTAACTTCTTCACTAACTAAAAAAAATACAGCCCAAATTGTCAATGATTTATCTAGGTTTAAAATAATTTATATTTTTAGATAGACTGTTTTTAAAGGTAAGTTTTAAACTTTCAGATGTTTCTACTTCTGAACTGACCAATTAACAGAGAAGATGCCAAGCTGTTAGAAAACTTCCTGATGAGAAGAAAAACTGAACAGGCTGTAACTGCGGGACTGAAATTTAAATGCATTTTGATATTAGTATGACATGGTTACCAAGAGACAGATAAATTCTATAAATTATTATATTTTAATGTATTTGTTTTCTGATAACATTGAAGCTTCTTATGTGAGAGATTCTGGTGGCAGTATTCTTTACATACTGGTTTCCACAAGTAAGAAATTGCCGTGGATGCCTGATTGCTTCCTTTGCATTCTATCTATTTTGTTTACAAAGGGGCTTTTAATAATCCACTATTGCTCTAAAATAACCCTGTGCAAAGCATAAAATGGACACATTTTTGAAAATGGATGAGTGAGTATTCAATAACGTAACCAAGCTCACAACACTGGCAGGTTTTGAATAGTATGGTCGTGCCTTATCTTTCTGTTTAATTCATCAAGTCTCTAAATACACTACTAAAAAGGTGTCTGTGCACCTGGGTAGGGGTAATTATTAAGTAACACTGTCAGTTCTTACCTTATCTAAACATACTGCAAATACAAAAACAATTTATGCTTTCAAAAATACTAAATAATAGATCCTTGGATTTTAAAAAGACAAAAGTAAAGCTATACTTGCACCACTTTGTGAGATAAAACACATTTTGCAACTTCTGTCTCTATACTAACTAATATTTGAAATTCAATTACAGAAGGCAACGTGCTGTTTTCACAGAGGAATTAAAGATTCAAAATTGCAATCTCTTTTTTTTTTTTTTAAATAATGTTTCAAGTTTCTCCTATCAGTTGAGCCCTGCCCCATTCCTAGATACACATGAAACATTTTTGTGGTGAAGTAACTTCCTCACAATGCCACAGTATTTGCTTCTCCACTCCAAAAATCTATACATGCAGAAAGAAAAAGCCTTGGGTATGTACCATTGGTCATAATTACAAACTACTGTATTACTACTGAATCTATCTACCATTAAGAGTGGGAACATAATTCAAAGACTATTTTATTGAAATGCCTGATTTCAAATTTCCATTCTTTAAGAAGTATGGATATGGCAGTAGGTAGGGTGCATGAGCAGAGCATCTGCTTACAAAGTGGCAGTTTAATCTCAATCAGTTGACTGGCAACTCTCAAGAACAGCACTGTTTCAACAACTCAAGTTTGCCAACAACATCCTCTTAAACCACTTCCAGCTACACTACAAAGACATCCAACTGCATATGAAATCTCATTGCAACTGAGCAGTATTTTAGCCTCCAAAATAATTCAGGCAGTTAAATGGGACTTTTACGTGTTAAATACCTTCAGTTTTAGATAGCTCAGTAGCAGCCAATGCTTTTTTTTTTCTGAAATAGAATTTGTATTCCAAACTTTGTTTCACATCACAAAATTTATTTCAAGGGCTTAGAATGAAATAGCCTCAGTACTAAACCTGACCATAAAAGAAAATTGAATAGAATTAATGTTTGTAATGGTTTCTCTCTTTTCTCCTCCCCCCCATTTGTCATTTAGCTCAAGAAGTGTCTATTAGCCTTTGAACATTCACATCACCAAAACATCAAGCATTAAAATTCAAGAAACATGCAAAACATACAAAAACCCTAACACAATATCTGAAAATTAATTTGCATGTAGCTTTTAAGTATGGTAAATGCTGATGGCAAGTTTTAAATGCTAGCAAGAATTCTACATCTTCTACAACTAGACACTTTAAAATATAAATTTCATATATTCCAAATGATGAAAACGTAATGGCAATCATATTCCAAAAAGGACCAAGTCAAAAAGCATCATAAGCTGAGTAGATCCACTGGCTTCAATCAACTTAACTTTAAGCAAGAGGACATACACAGAAGCAAACACATGCACACTTTGTTCAACAGGCAGTCAGGATACTGCAAACCCTCTGTATTACTCAAGAATATAGCTTGTTAAAATGAACAGAAATTTAGGTGACATCTAGAAAAAATATTCAGACAACATCTGAAAGCTATTTTTCCTCAATCATTACTTTTTTTACCCATCCATGCCATCTAAATAGAAAAAACCATTACTGAATAATTTCCGTACTGCTACAGCTTTATATTACACACCACTGTTTTTACCTTTCCAAGCATTCTTCCAAGAAAGTAGTAATGTCGGGCATATGAGTCTCCCACGAGCATCTGTGCAGCAGGATTAGGGTAAAGAAGTCCCTCATTGGTGGTCTTAAAAAATCCCTGGTTAGGGTTAAATCCTGATTTGAGTAGCTCATTCAGAAATTCTCTGAAAATTCCACCACCATCAATCCCAGCTTCATCAAGACCATGTGCATTGAGTAAGTGAACACGAATGCGCTTTTTTAGGTCAGGTTCTGCAGAGAAAGAAGTGAGACAAACTCAAATGCAGTTATCTGCTTCAATTTTGGATAAAAACACGTTACTACACATACAAACATATCTAACGTTATATTAAAAATTGAACTAGTAAATTGACTAGCAAAAGTCCATTACTGGCTTGAATTTTGGAATATTCAGTTTCTGAAACTCTCATTGTAGAAAGGGTCCTGCTTTGAGAGTCATCAGAAGGAATGGAAAGACAGTAGGAAGGGGAAGAAAAAAAATCCTAGAAAATATTTATGAGACCCCCCCCAAGAAGAATTTGAAAATTCTATTTATATAAAATACTGTGAGTGCAAGATTCAGCTTTCTCCTGCCTGAAGGAGCTATCAATAAGCAGTGCATTCCCACAGATTCTAAACAGCCCTAGCTCTGCATGAGTACAGTACTGCACAGCAATGTATATACAGAACCAAGGAATCATTAAGGTTGTAAAAGACCTTTAGGATCATCAAGTCCACCCATCAACCTACCACCACAACTGCCATTAAACCATGTCCTTAAGTACCATTTTTTGAACACTTCCAGAGACGGTGACTCCACCACTTCCCTGGGCAGCCTGTTCTGATGCTTTACAATTCCTTCTGTGATGATTTTTCCTAATATCCAATCTAAACATCCCCTGGTGTGACTTGAGGCCATTTCCTCTTATCCTATCATTTCTTCCCTAGGAGAACAGACTGACCCCCACCTGGCTACAACCTTCTCTCAGGGGTTGTAGAGAGTGATATGGTTCCACCTGAGCCTTCTTTTCCCCAGACTAAACACTCCTGCTCCCTCAGCCACTTCTCATCACACTTGTGCTCCAGACCCTTCACCAGCTCCACTGAACCTAGCAAATCCTGTTCAGTCTATATGTATTTGCTGGCAAAGCAGATAATATCTAGTGAACTACACAGATAAATATACAAAGTACAGTTATTTGGACAGGTAAATGCCAACAAAAGCCCCATAAAATTAGGTTGGAAAGATACCACAATAATCAGGAAGCATGTGGGTGAGAATTACCTACATAAAAATGAGGTTTAACTTTTTAAGAACTTTCACATCTCAGAGCTTATATACCTCTAACTTACTAGTCAAGTAAGCAAATATGTAACTACATGGTAAGAACATTATGTTATAAACAAGCTGATAACTTAATTGTAAACCTACCATTCTCAGGAGAAAGTTTATCATAAGCATCTTCATAAATATAATTTCTTCTGATAGTGACATTAATTCCATCCAAAAACGGCCCATCTCCTTGAACTTCTTGTTTATCAGCATAGATCAGCCTTTGAAAAATCTGTTGAAATGAGTTAAAAGAGCAACCATGTCATTGATCTAAATGTTCAATGAGAGATGCTTATTCACTACTGTTACTGTCCTTTGACTTGCTTCTGGCACTCACTTTCAAATGATTTGTCTTCTCTCTCATTGAGCTGCACAAACTTGACCATGACCCAGGGGAGGGAACACGAGGGGACAGATATGCAAGAAACCTTTTTCTGCTAAGATATCATCCTTGGTACTTTCTACATAAAGAGGCACATCTACACACATTGTGCCAGTGTTTCCAGTTCTCTCTCCCTAACATTCAGAGTTCTGAAACGCAAAATATTCAAAAGCAAAGGGAAAAAGTCACATGAATATTTTGCACACACAGAGCTTACCCTCCATATTAGTACATAATTTTTTGTTGCTATTTGCAATGCTTAGGAACATTCCCAGTAATAAGAAATTAGGTATCAATTCCCCTCTCACAAGCAGTGAACAAATAATTCAAAGCAGAATCATGGATAGCACTGCCATATTAAAAAAAGAACCAGAGCATCAGACCAATTAAAAAAAATATGCCAGGTGAAGTACAAACTGAACTTCACACTGTCCCTTTTCAAGTCTTCATACCAGGAACCTGTTCACCTGTAGTTAATTGTGCTCCTACACCAAGATGGGGCATAGAACAGGAAGGAGCTGTCTAATGTATATTTCCTCAATTCAGGGAGTGTATGTTTACTATATTCTCTCCTGGCACATTCCCATATTCAATAAACAGTCTAGTACATTTACCAATGGATGTAATCTCTCAATAACATCTCAGACTGCTTTTTAACTAAGAAGATTAAAGTAAGAGTCTGCAGGGATGTTTAAAAACAACAAATTTACCATGGAAAAGGAAATCTGACCACAGCAGACAAAGCTAGAGTAAGGTCTCAAATCTACTGTTTCTATGGGCAACAGCTGTTGGTGGAGAAGATGCTCTTCAAACAGGAAGATTATACTATAGACAAAGACAGATTCTTCCCTAAGGTATACAGAAGGAAGACAAGAGAATAGTCCTAAGCAGGAGAAGGAGAAATAGTGAATGGATGTAAAGAAAAAAGTTCATAATAAGAGTGATTAAGTATTAGAAGAGGTTACATGAGTGTTTGTGAAATCTCCTTCTTTTGGAAACAGTCAAAACTCATCTGCACAAGTCCTTGCACACCCTCATCCAACTTTGAAGTTTTTCCTGCAGGAGGAAGGATGTGGATTAGAGTACCTCCAGAGGTCTCCTCTGACCCAAGTTTTTCTGGCTTTACAACATCAAGCCACATGGCCACAGGCACCTTCTTTTTATGTACAGGACATGAGAATAAGCTCACCACCACACTCCTTCCTGAAGCACGACTAGATACAGTTTATTGTAACCCAACTCCAAATGGAAAGAATCCCTCAGGGGTTTATCTCATAGCAAAACTCTTCCTGGTACTGACTCCAACATAACCCAGTGTTCATCCATGTTAGTTCTGAACACAAGAACCCTAATGCATAACTGATGCATTTACAATGAAAAGTAACCAATGCTGCCTGAAGCACACCCCAAGCTGACCAAAGTATGGCTTAAGTAGGTGGGAACCAAGGCACATTACTTCCCACAGATAAACATCAGACTGAAAGGCATAGCCCAACATGCCTGAAGGCTAAAGAGAGTAACATTCCCCTGGGGGCAGAAGGCAGAAGAGCCTACCATGAAACTGGACTCTGTAATTGCTTGTCAGAGTATCTGTTATCTGGTAATGCAAGGCAAAAATCTCATGAAGAAGTTAGAAAATGAAAGGACATATGGAAAAATAGACACACACAAACAGCATTGAGCTGCATTACCACATGAAATTACAGAGGAATAAACAGCAACTGATAAAAACGGAAAAAAACAAAACTTATTATGGTCTTGGTGCAGTGTTTTCTTCCCTTACTCCAAGCTGCTTTGTCAAGGCAGTGGGAGAGTCCAAAGGAATGCTGACTCCCACTATGACACAAAAAGGACTATGCATACTTAGTTCAAAATGCAGAATAAGAGGACCTCCTCTCTGAACTATAAATGTTCAGTCTGTAGCTTTATCCCTCTCTCCAAGATCTGATGCAATGGTTATTTCAGCTTTTGTGATAAAACCACACAAGGTTTTATGAATTCCAGAAACATAACATATGCATCTCAACATAGCTTTAAGACATCTAAAGGTTGCAGACAATGACTAAGTCATGGCATAGAGATCTCTGCTTGAGGTCACTTCCAATTGTTTCCCTGTAATCCTAGTGCAATACTGCCAGAGTTAATTAAGATGTTTGTTGGAACAACTGTTTTATAGAAGCTTGGGAAAAAACCCACTCGTTTTCTATCAAAGCTGTCACTGTCTTTTTTGGCAAATACAGACTGGTTTTCCCTCTGGAATTATTGTTCATTTCTGTGATGGTGTCTTGAAACTTAACATTTCCAAGACAATTCAGGGAGCAATTTTTAGATAACTGATACCGTTGACAACCAAACCAGTTAAAAAAATGAGTATAACAGAAAAAAAGCTCTAAAAATATTTATGATGCAAAATGAAATAAGTAATAGGACTAAAAATTACATATATAAAACCTGAAAACATTCAAAAGCAAATCCAATCAACCAGGAATATTGCATGTTTTAAGCCACACACTCTATTGAAAGTTCAGCTACTCAGCTATGAATGCAGGAACTTAATTTCTAGGCATTATTTTCTCCAAATGGACATCCACCTTTTCATTCTCAGCAAAGCCACCCACTGCTCAAAAGCCTCCAGTGGTGACCTTGCAAGTTGTTAGACACCACTGGTGAGTGTGCTCTGCTACCACAAGAGGGTGCAATCATGCAGAGCAGCCATGGAACTGAGACTGCAAACTGCTCCCCGTATCTAGGAATACATATTTCTACTTCTAGTGTAATTATTATAAAGGACAGTACAACTAGTAAAATAGAAGTAACTAAATGTTCAATTGCTCTATGAGTACTGAAGAAAAACAATACAGTCTGCCATATCCCTCTGCAGCAAAACCATCCAGTTTCTACTCCACTAAATGCTCTTTTTACACTTATTCAAAACAAAAAGCTAAAAAACATATTGCATATTAAATTAGAAATTAGGTACCTTTACTCTTTCTTCAAAAGGAACGACAAAAGGTAGCTCTGTGAGAATTGCAAGTTGTCGTTCTTCAGATACAGAAAGAGGTGCTGGTTCCAAACCCACTTAAAATAGAAATAATAATTTTTAAACTTTTGGAAATAGCATTTTTTTAAACAGTTTATTTTGCATCAAGTGACTCCATCTACTTTGTATAAAAATATATACATTAAAATAGTTTATTTACTACTTAGTCACACAAAGCCTTACCTTTCTTTAAACATTAGTTGCTACAGCAAACTGAAATTTAAGTAGTGAAAACACACTGAAAACAAAATGCATATAAAAGTAAGTACTTCTGTATCTCTTTAGTTTATTCAGAAGAAAAGCCCCTTCTTATTCCTGACATTTTAGCTTTTGAATTAAGAAAAAATATGTGATAGAAGACAATTAGGAAGTTGTAATGATTCAGAACTTTCATCTCAGGAATACACAATATGCCCATTCTGATGATCAAAATAGTTTAAAGTTATTGTGCTCTTAACTACATCACCTACTTTCAATCCAGTCATTTGAGACAAAAAACCCTAAGAATTAAAGCAAATCTAATGAAACAAACAGAAATATAGCATTATTTCTATGAGTTTTCTCTCCCAACAGCAAGGTCACAGTGATCACATTAAATCCCAGTCACTGCAGAAGTAGTGAAAACATCAAGAAACTGTATCATGTACTTAAGAAAAAATACTAGAGAAGAACTCAAGGAGCCACAGCAGAGGGACTCACTCACATGCAGTTCCCCAAGCTACTGTGAAGTTCCCTTGAACCTTCTTATACTCACAGAAAGTGTTCTTAGGAAACAACTCAACTTTGGGTGATGCAAATGTAGAAACTATAATCCTTTTTTAACTTCATGGGAGGAAACTCAGCTGCTGAGCACATATCTGACCATAAATTAATTAACTGTAATCAGTATTGCTCACTGACTAGACACTGGTTAAAGGTCCACCTCGGCTTCAGTCTGCAGAGGAAACACCCACAGTTCCTTTGTTGTTTCATTTTCATCTTTAATAACCAGCTTTCTGAAATAAGACTCCAGAGTCTAGAATATTCATCAACCATATAAGAAACCAAGTGAATGCTTTGTGTCACTCCCCAGTCTGGAAGTCCACTTTTTCCTTTGGCTCCTATCCTTGGTGACAAGTGTCATGTTGCCCTTCTGCAACTAGACATCACCTCCATGTTCCTTTTTCTTGTTTTCTGTTTTTTTTAACTCCTCAAAGCACTCTAAGCAGGGATATTTTAAGCACCAGTTTAATAGGATGTGACTCAAAACATCACTATACTTCATGTATATTCATTTGGGGCAGATTTCAACATTGCAAGCTGTTGGAATTTCTGACAAAATGCTTATCTGTGATTACCTTTAGTTTACTTAGTAAACATTTTTAATTAAAGTCAATGTATGCAGCCTATTAAGCTAACAGTTAAAAGCACTTTTTATTTAAAGTGCATGTACAGCAAAGGTAAACTACTACATGACTTCGACAGTTCAATTATTTCAGTCAATTAGTCAATTTTATCTGCGTTTCTCCATCACAGCTTCTTTCTTTAAAGAGAAATATGGGATGGAGTCATCAATACAGAGGGCATTTAGAGCTCACGAGTCTGCCATTTAAGTAAATGAAAAAGCACAAATAAACATGACCATATGTGATTCAGCAGTACTTTCACGCTAATTGGCTTTAACCCATATGGAGTCAAGAGGGATTAAACAAGTCATGTGCACATTGTTACCTGCTTGTTTTCACACATTCATGTTGATTGCATGTTTTTTTTAGCCTGATTTCATATGAAAATGAGGTTTACATGTGCACATTACATCTCTCCTCACCATCTTGCCTCCAATATACCTTTTGAGCTAATCATCTGAACTTTGACAGTGGAGATTCCAAAATACTAAGTACTGTGTTAACTTTCAACTGGACAGAGAAGAGAAATTCCTTTAGTGAACCTCAATACAGAAACAGCAAGGAGAGCTCTATTCAGTGTGTCAGCTTGTTTGACAGTCAGGCAGGAAAAGAGGGCATGCCACTGCTCTGTACCAACCACAGCACGTGCATTCCTTATCCATCAACTGCCCAGACCACAGAAAATAATGAAATCAAGGGAACTTGTGCTGTTTTGGGAAGGAAACCAAGGCAGAGAGCCCAAGATACTGTATGTATGAGGGGAAGGAGGCCGCTAGGAGAATGTGGAAGTAATAAACGTGGGACAGGTCTGACAGCTGAGAACATCCAGACAGTATCTACAGCTGTCAAGAGTCATGTAGGCCAATGGAAGAAACACGGATTGCTGGTGTGGAGTCTGTAAGGTACACAGGACACAGGCCTGCTGAAGCCTGGCAAGCTTTGCTAAAAACACCTGCTTTTAAGACTTCATGTTATCAATTAATTGAACTAGGTGTTTTCCAAAGAAACTAAACTGAAAAAATACACTATTCAAAACTCTGCGGAGTAATTACATTGGACTAACCAGTTGTTACCTGGAAACTACACTAGTAAGGTAACCAAAGTAAACCTTTACCATCATAGCTACTGAAATACATCACTGTAAGAAGTCCTTAGGTTCCAATCTTGGACAACTCTGCAGCAGCATTCGAAGGCTATAGTCTTCTCTACATGATCTACTGTATATGGCTAAGATAGCTCAAGCAGGTTACATCATCGTGAGAGAGAGTATGAGTTTTTGTAGATTAATCGTTTGGCTGCTTAAAGGCCCCATTTTTTAATTCATTATTAAATCTGCACACACATTAGTGATTTACTGATTATTTTACCTCAGGTAAAATTCTACAATAGTGAACCTAAAAAGGTATGAAAAGCTGAAAGAAACACTTGTCTACATAAGAAAGCATCTCAGCACGACTAAATTTACCCTGATTGCTAAGTTAGTCCAATTCTCTCATCTTTCTCTAGAGATTACATAAAATCCAGATATTTTGAGTAATTCATGGGGCTAAGTTTCTTATCTAATTAGAGACAGTATTTATAAACAGCAATTAATATTTACCATGTAAAGCTTCCTTGTTACAGTTTAATACACAATAAAGATGTTTCTTTATAGTAAACAGTAAAAGCAGTATCTCAGTTCTTTACATCTTCTGCAGCTTTACTTAATTTCTGTTTTGTGCAACTGCCTTTTATACACATTAATACATATATTTCTAAAACATCATTTGTCCATCTCATCATTTCCCCTGATCAAGTCCAGCAGAAGCTTGGGTAAAGCTGTTATTAAATAAGATAACATTAAATAAAGACATACAAATTGTGTATACAAATACACAACTTTTTTAAAATATCTGAAACAAAATTATGAAAGGTTGCCTTGTTTTTGGCTACCAAGACTTTAATACAAAATACTCAACGGAGCTCTAGAAGAGGTAGATTTTCTTTGCATAAGGCAAACTGTTATTTTGACTTAGCAAAGCAAAAATTGCATAGACAGTATCTTACCATCCAAAGTAGACTGCAGTGGTCCTATTCTTCCCATTCTTCTGACTCTCCAGACATGTCTGGCAGATGGCACATACAGCTGTGTAACCTAATAAATTAACAGTATTTTACAGTTAAACACTACCTAATTACACATTACAAGTTAGTATTACATAGTAAATATATACAGCAGTCACATCCAAAAGAGTGTCTGAATGCCTAAATATCTTAATTTCTAATTATCCCTCCTTATACTTGTGCCTTAAAGCTGAGTTGCAAAATTAGCAGCAATATAAAATAAAGTCCATGTGTTTTGTTTTTTTTTAAATCATTAAGGTCTGGTATTTAAGATACTAAAGAGGCTGAGTCTGAATTTTGAGATGTCAAAAAGATTCTGTTTACTTTGTATTGAGAATCAGGTTAGCACCAGAGTTCAGGAGTACTACTACCACCTTCCCTAATAGGCTCTATTTCCTATGAATTATACAGAACTCTCAGAGACAAAAGGGGATCTTAAACACCAGGCAAGAAAACGTGCAATCATCAAAAACAAACAGAAAAGTTCAGTGTTGACTACTCCATGCAAAGCTTCGAACCGTTAGACATTCAATAGTGCAAGGCAATCTGAGGTGTAACTTGCTTCCTAAAATCCAAGTTTTCAACGATTCAAAGGATGTATATGCACATTCAGATCAGCTTTGTCTGTTGCATGCACATACACACTTTTTAATCTCAATGTCTTATATTTTTTTAAAGATTGCAGAAAAAAAAGGTAATTTCTAGGTGAATTAACTACAGAAAACACTAATTAATTTCTTTCATTTTGGAGAGAATTTTGAGGGTGTTTCCCCCCCATAGAGCAACTCTTTTATTTAGTATTCTTGCTGTGAGAAAATGCAATAAAATGCCAACAGAATTTCAATTCTTCTCTGCTACAAATGCAACGACTTACACTATTGCACTGTTGAGCAAGTTTTACTTCATGCATTGGAAATGCGATTTAGCACAGAAGTTTCTTAACAGATGCAAGACTTTTACATTAGAAAAAAGCAACATTACTCCAGGTTCTAAACCACACAACCTGTGCAACATCAACATCAATGATACTGTCAGGGATCAAACACTCCACCATTGAAATTTTGGCACCTGTACAGCTTTGTGGAAAAGGACATGACTCTTACCTTATCTGCTTTAATGTTTTCTTGTTCTGAGAGCCAGTGATTTGGTGGGCAGAAATTTCTCCTTGTATCTCTGGATTTCAACATTTTCACTAAGTTTGTGATGACCTAGGTGTCAGAAACATATCCATTCAATATACATTTAGTACTGTGCATGAAATTATATAATCTGAAGAAAATCAGTAATATATTTTATTTAACTTACAAAAACTTGATCTTAGACTTCAATACCTTAAAATGCAAGTAGGTAATTGTGGTTCACTTGTAAGTCATCAAAAAAAAACAAAACAAAACAAAAAGGCTTACTAAAATCTCATCCCAAAATGTAAGAATCAGGACTACACAGGACTTAGTAAGACTGCACACCTAAAATGTTGTATGCCAGTTCAGGGAAAGACTAAACAAATCATTACTAATATTAAATTATTTATTTAAAGAAAATAATACCTAACCAGGTGATTTATACAATGTTCCTTTATATAGTTTTTTTTTTCTTTTTTTGTTTTTGCTTATGTATGTTTTCTGAAAGGACATGTGTGAATACATGTGTGTTGTGGAAGAGAGAACTATACAGCAATCCTTTCCTACTGCTCATTCCAAAACTAGATATTCTGAACAATTTGGCTGATTCTTAGGTTTTCTTTGCCCACAAGTGGAGAGATTCTTAAATTTCTGTACATCATTTTTTACAGGGAAAATGCTTTACAGAATAATGGAACTTCTGCTTGCCATCTCAAGACAAAGGTCACATGTATCCCTCGACATCAAGCAAATCTGAAGGATCAGCTAATAAACAGTGGGTATTTCAGCCTATAGTCAATAAACTTGACTAACTAATCAGCACAACCTGTGATGGCCAAACTCTGTAAAAGTAAAAATCAACTTTGGAAAGTAGAGAAGGCAGAAATATTCAACTGGCAATAAAATGTAACAGCAAAGTTTGCCTCTCTAAAGTAGATGAAAGATGAATTAGGTCTGGTCAGAGAAGACTATCCATGTGAAGACCATGCTAATAAGGTATTTTACAAGCAGCTAAAGAAACCCTAAAGGAAGCTGAATCAAATTAGGTGAGAATTTCTCCTGCAGAATGCATGGGTCCTGACAACACTTGACACCTCAACTCAGGATGCCTTTGTAAAAATTTTCATAAATATGTATTCTATTGAAAGGAAAGATGCAAAACAATAAATAATATTAAAATGGGGAGGGGTCCTTTCCAACAGTGTCAAGTGCAAGTAACATTTAAAACTAAAATTCAGCAAAATTAGCAACTTGATTTCATAGGATTAACTCAAGATGGTGAAATAATTCTTATATTTGACAAAATCAATTTTCACGTACTCATAACTTAAGCTTTTCTGTGGAATCTGTAACAACTGACTATGCAATTCATTATTATACCAAGCCAAAAATGGGAGATTCTCTTGAATGAAGACATTTGCACATGTAAATCTTACCAATGACTCCAATCTGTTAGCAAATATGCACGTCACTGTCAGCAGCCTGACCGTTGTCAGATTTACCAGTACCTTGCAGAAGTAAAGCCTATATTTACGTGTCTACGTGTGTATATTTTTTTTCATTTGTTCCATATATACACATATGTATTTCATCAGACACCAGAGGCATGGAAAATACACAAAACAAGTGTGGAGAATCAAAAGAAAAAAGGGAAGTAGAGAAATTAAAAGCACAAGTAAGGAAGGAATGTGCCTTTTTGTCTGCAGGCAGCTTGCAAAAGCTTAAAACAACATAAACTTTATACATTTGATATATATTTTTTTTTTTTTTTTGACGTAATGCAAAAGAAAGAAAATGTATTTTCTACTTAAATTTATAATGAACTACTTTAGCTTTGTTTTAATGGTTTGGAAGAAGGCACTGCTGCCTGCTTACTGGCAAGAAGCTGTTTTGAAGCTGCCCTGAGGAAAGACTCTGAGCTATGTACAGTAGTCTCTGACGAGATCAGCCATGTTCAATTTTTATCTGTAACAATATGTTTCTGAAGAAGTAAATAACATAAGCTTTGATATCAGCTTCTCCTGTGGGTAGAACCAGAGCCTCTGAGATACTCTCAAGATATTACACTTGTAATTCGGCTCATGGAATGCAACCCTGGCTCCTGAAACAGTGAGAGTACACCGGGTTCAGACAGTTCCACTACAGGTTTAATTCCTGACTACCAAAGTGGGACAGAGCAACTCGGGATTTTACAACTTTCAAATTCACTTGACATCTACACAGCCTACACAGACTGAGTACTACAAACTAAAGAAGATAGTGTGATATGAACTGCATAAACAAAAATACCACTGGCATGCCATCTTTCTTAGAAAAATAGACATACTGACGTTTTTCACTTGTGACCTTTAAATCGAAAGTTTATTTGCAATTTAAAGACAAGTAATTAAATTAAATTGTGCAAACATATATTAGATCAATCTGTGCAAATTACAAAGTCAGTGGTGCATTAGGACTGTATTCAGTGCAATCAAAACATTATCAGTTACTCTCACTGCTATTAATGCTTATGCTCATAAGTGAAATGTGTTGTAAAATCGGGCAGAATAGGCTGGGTAGAGGCTATCTTAGACTTGTAGAATGAATAAGCATTCCTTAATTAGCCCATCAGGTTAAGTGCAAGTCTTAATGGGCCTTTCCTAAAGTCTAGCATGACATCTTTCTCCAAACATGGCCAAGAAGAAAGTTCCATTAGCAATATTAATACAAGCTTAGTTGATCATTTTCATTCAATTAACTTCTTTCAATTAAATAGATAGCTTGACAAAAGCAGTGATAAAAGACCTGAAGGGACAGCTGATGACTCGAACTGAACATTAGTGTGCGAGAGGTCGCCAGTATTAAACAGACTGTAAATCTAGCATTCAATTTGGAAAATGCATTTCTTCTGCTCCCACTTCTTTAATGAGCAATTTTAGCTGACTGGATGTTTGCTGCAGAATTTTCATGACAAGTCAAGCACTCCTTTTTTTTCAGCAACCGCTATATTAGGGGGTTTTTCTGCCAACGTTTTCAGCTTCTCTTAACTCATGTCTTAGGTAGGATGCCATGGATAAAACTAGCAAAAATACACTGGTAGGTATCCAGAAAAACATACATTAAATTCACATTTGCTAAGCCAGATTCACCCTCCCATTAGTATTCCAGTAAATCCAAAAGGAGTAGTACCAGCACATTTTAGTAGAACACCAACCAAACCAATACAGCATGGCACCGATATAGTGAAGTCTCTAATACAGAGATATAATCATAATCATAAGATTCTGTCAGAATTTCACACCTACACAAAGTTATGATGACATGTTTAAGTACCTCACTGAATGGGAGTCCAAGTTATACCCCACATTTTGTACAGTAATTTTTTTATAAACAAGATCAGCAAGAAAATTAAGAGTTGCCAGAAGAATATGTGTTACAGTTATGAGAATTAAGTTACTCAAAATTCAGCATATATGCCAAACAGCAACCTTCCCAAATCCATATTCCCTGTTACAAGACATTAAAATTAGAGAGGAGAAAAAAAAAACCCCTGATCTCTTATCTTTGGCAGAAGCCTGAAAATTGTATTGAAGTATGTTCTGAAAATGGGCACAATTTACCTTGAATAACTGAATCCACCTTTTCTGCTCTGTCTGTATACACTGCTGCATTTCCGTATTTTTTGTTACTCCAACACTTCTAAATGCTGCAATATATTCCTCACGGACCTCTGGTTTTGTTTCTGGGTAAGCTAACTTGATGATTCCTAGACATGCATCCCGAAGGCAGCGTGATAATATTACAAGCTCTTCTAGTGTAAAAGGCATCATTGATGATTGTCTTTGACCTACAGCTACATAAAACACAAGTTTAAGTTTCCTTAAATTACTTTTTCTTTATTACTTTATTATTTAAAAAATACACTTATTTAATTGAAACTTTAATATTCACATACAAAAGCTAAAGGCAGAGAAAAGAAACATCACCCAAAACCAGAATCAGTCAACGTTTATACAGGAGATCAAGTCTTGGAACTGTTTGCAGTCACAAATATTTTAATTAAAATATCCTCTTGTTTTCTTTCATGATTCCTGCTACGTTAAATTTATACATTAGACTACAGGTTCAGCCCAGAATAAGTTCACTCTCTTCACCAACTTACTAAAAATTATCATGATTAATAACTTCCATATCAGACCTTGTAAAGTATGGTTCCCAATGTGCACACCATCAATTTTTTTCTGCTTTTTTTCTAAATGCAATCACCATGAAAGAGCCAGCTGACAGCTGAGTGCTCAGGGGACCATCAGCAAGGCCCAGCAGAGCCTTCCTCAGGGACATCAGCAAATCACTGCCCAGGGAAATCCAGCCTTCCACAAAAACATTTTGCAAAGCACTGCTATTTAGTATGCTTGAAACTCACCTTCAATTGGATCACCAAAGAATTCATTATCATGAATAGAAATAAGAGAATGACTAAACAAAGAACTGAAAAGGTAGAAGAGAGGGATAATGCGGCTGGAGTCTTCTAAAGACATTGGAGAGCCTCTTGAAATCACTTGAAGGAGTGGCACCATAGACCTTAAAACACAAAATGCAGTATAAAGGAGATGGTTAATTAAATACCCTAAAAAAGTATTACCTTCACCATTCTAGTAAAAAAATATGGTAGTGGCTCATACAGCAAAAATAAGGACAGTGCTTTCAGTTAAATAACTATTTCCAAATCCTGCAAAATCAGGTTACTCTTTGCAAGTTCTTGTCACTAGTATCTCACTGTCTGCATGATGGATAAACTTTGGCATTAACTGTTACAGACTGCAGATACTTTCAAGACACAAAGCAAACAGAGTAATTAATCTGCATGTCAGCACTGAACAAATCTGCAGGTCCAATGCCTCAGCTCCTGGGTACATGTTTCTGCCACCATCAATTTCTGCACAAGTCAAAGAATGTAAAATAAAACTCACATACTCAGGATGAAGGACTTGGGGCTTTCATGTTTGTTACACTGATGTTAGGAAGCACTCAAAAAACTACAGAATATTCTACTTCTTTAAAATAAGTATTTTCTTGATTTACAACTGTCCAATTTCCAAGATTTGTCTCAGTTTTATGAAATCACAGGAGGTAAGCAATCATACCTCTAGCTGTCCCATTCCCTTTTCACTAGATATGCTCTATATTAACAAAGACTCAGTTTCAGAAATGGCACAATACATACCCTGTAATCATTCGTGTAGTCATTGAAGATATCAAATACCAAAGATGCCTCAGGAATCTGGCATTAAAGGCTAAACTATAAAGAAGCCTGCAAGAGGAAGTTCAAATAAATTGTCTTCCAAAATACTATATTCACAAAACACAATGCTTCTGTAAGAATTTTTCTCAAAAAATTAACAATTTACATTTATTTTCTCAAGATTGAAGTTCCTATTCTGATCAAACCTGGTGAAAGCCCCAAAAGCTGAAAACCAAGCATATAAATCCCTACACTTAAAATACAGAGCTTTCATTAATTCAGCAACAAACCATAAGCCCACATTTGCAATCTTCTGCAGAATTTAATACACATTAATAAAAATAATACGCACTCGAGTTATTTATCTGTGACTTTTTAAATTCTAATATAGAAAATCACACCAAACTAGTTAACAGATCAATTCTGTGGCTCTTCTGACGTTAACAAACATAACAATTTTTGCAAAAGGCAGATGAAAATACCTTCATTTATGTCAGAACTACTGATTTAAATTTACGTAGCAATTTTACTGGTATACTCTGCTTGGTAGATAGAAATAGAACAACATAATGGAGAAAGGGCTGTCAGGACAGCTACACCTACACTAATCCATCTGTAGACAGAAAATTGTTTATACCCCTGCAAAAATAAATGTGTGAGTTCACAATTATATGAGTAAATTATATACAGGACTGACTTTACCCATATTATGTCAACCATGACTACAGCATGATAAACTTTTTAAAGAAATGAGAAATAAAAAAACTTCCTGGAATGAAAAAGTCTCCCCCAGTCGATTCTTCTTCCCCTGCAGGAAGCAACACAGGAGACAAAAATCACTTGAAACAACATCTTCTAGGAAACCAAACAGGATTTCACTGACTGAACAGTCATTTCTTGGGTATTGAAGGACAATACTGTTAGTTATTCTAAATGCTACTTTTCTAGGTCTCCTAATTACTATTAAAATAAATAAAGTAAACCAGATGCTGAGATCCACATCTCCTCTCAGTGGTCAATAGCTTTGTAATACCAAAAGTCTCCTGTGACCAAGCATACAAGAGGTAGGAGGCTGGGAAATGGGAGCAGGGAGGTGAGATTAGCTGCCTGAAAACACAGTATTTATTATGGACCACGTGGATAAATCAAAATTTGCCAGATGGCAGAATGAAAGGAAGCACACGCTTCATTCAGGAAAAAAAAAAAAGTAAAATATCAATAAAGACTTAAAAACATTTGGGAATGGTGTAACTCAAAGACATAAAATAAAAAGCCACAGAAGAAAACCTCCATGCCCACAAACACTGCACAGTGCCACGTGCCCCTGGGTCCTTGCTCACTGGCTGCTGTGTATGCTGCCTTCCCACAGCCACAGCCTCCCCTGAATCCCCACGGCGCGTCCCTTCCTCGGGCTCCCAGCTCACCAAATTCCAGCCCCACAGACTGTGCGAGGATAAAGGAGAATAAGGAAAGGCAGAACTCCTCACTGAACTGGAAAGATCATCTCACAGCTACAGGGAGTTCTGGAAATAGAATAGGGACATGCAGAAGAAGGGGAAACGAAACACAAGAAATCTCTACTCTGCAGGGTGTCTCTCTGAATTTTAAATGCACAGATCAGTATCTTCAAACAAACCTGGACATATTTCAGAGAAGTTGCACGTTGGTGAATACTATGAAGCTTGACTCAAATTTGAAGTAACTGCAGACAATGGCAATTTGACCTCACTTTTATCATAAAATTATGTTATATTTTAATTATGTGGAATTTTTGAAAAAAATTCAATCTGATAAATGAGAATTCTATTTCCTTCTAAAGTCACATTATTTTGACATTTGGGTGAAAATTATGCATTTTCATGTAAGGAAGGGCATATTATACCTAGCTAATTTAAAATAAGGTTTTGTATTTTAATGTTTAAATATCTGAATGACAGCTCAGATGTCTTGGTTTCCGAAATGAGAAATTTCCTCAGTGACCTTCAGTTTTCAGCCTCATATTTGAAATGAAAAGTAATTTGGCACAATGCCATCAGATCTCAAATGGCTTCCAGGGGAAAACTTGCTAATTTTACAATCATCCCTGGAAATTATGTAATAGTTTTAGCAGAAATGAACAAACATCATGGACATTGAACCCATCATAATGTAATTCACTTTTTTGTTCTAGTAATATTCAGTAATAATGAAGGGGGAAAAAAGACAAACCTTAAGAGTTTATAGCAATAACCCGTGTCTAAGTTTTAGCTGTTTTTATTCCCTATCTGTGATCCAGCTACTCAATTGCAGCAACTGCTCTATTTCACAGCCCGATTCCAGAAATGCTGAAGAATGTATTCAACTTTCACATTTCCCTTTTCTGAAAATCTGGTTAAATACAAAAATGCAAATTTGGGATAAGATGGTACCATGCAGTCTACTTTGTTAAGATGAAATACCTAAAATTGTGAAGCAGATGAATTCATCAATTCTAAAGTTTCCATAACATGACCAGAAAATAAACATGAGACTGCAAACTAAACACAGAACTCCTGAATTGAGCCTTGTGTTACAGAAGTTTTGCATCCCTAGATTCATCTGAAATATAATCCATTGCAAAAGTAAATGGCAGAAAAAAACTTGCTTCCTTCAAGTACTTCTCAAAGTACAGAAATTGGCTTTCAAAGCTGAAGATAACAATTGGAACAAAACAAAGAAAAATATTCCACCATGAAATGGAAGCATGGCTTTGAAAAGTCCCATCTCTGCAAAAGCTTAAGAAACTGCTGGTACTAAAGTTTTAAAATTTTTAGCTTCAAAATGGGAAAAAAACAAAAATAAAAACAAAAAAGGCAAAAAATTAATTAAAAATCAAAAAGTAAAAAGCAAAAGCTTTTATAAATAAAATAGATCAAAATCTACCTCCTTTGGTCTTGTTTTTTGGCATCTGCTTAAAAACAGCCTTTCAGGTGTACGTTAACACAGTGCAAGAATTCCTAATAAAGTGCAAAACCTTACAGGGATGGCTCATATATCCTGAGGACAAAGCCTTTTCTATCCACAAAGTTTAGAGATCAGTTAATATAAAGTCTAAGTGTCCATATAATCTCCACCACTTTTTCCTTCAAAGAAAAAAAAAAAACACCTCCACCAAAATAAAAATAAGTAAAAAAATCAGGGCTTTCATTTCCAGTATTTGTACTATTCTAAAAATAAAGCAAGTGGCTGAAGTTTAAACTCCTCCCATCTGAGGGTTTTGCTTTTTCTTGACAGTCTCACTGAATGCCACCAACTTTTTTATTATGAGATCATTATACATGTTTTATGTAATGGATTCATTAATAGATTTTCTGTAAAGTTCAATATTAAGATTTAGCACTGGCATCTGGGAGAAGAACCATTTTTCTGCTACCAGAAAGGACAAACTCCTTTCAAGAGGAAAAATGCACGCTCTGTCGGCCACGGGCTATGACAGAGTTAAATTCAATCCAGTGATTTCTGTTAAGTATCAATTTTAATCATACCAAATTAAATTATCTGCTCCCAAAAGTAAGTACATAACGATCATTTATTTAGAACCTTGTTTCTCAATCTAGGTATCTAATTGTCCACCACAAAGGCCACATGATTTATGTGTACTTGCCAGAACAGTATTTTGGGCACCTCTGGTTTAAAAAAAGTGTCAGATTCCTCCTGTGCAATGGGACAGATTAAATGACCCATTAAGCTTAATTTAGCTGAGGCACCGCTACAAGTTAATTAGTTAAAGGCAAGATTTTCAGTCTAGGTCATAAATTGGGCCCAGTTTCCCACTGAGACCATTTAAGTTAATGAAGAGAATACACCAGAATGAGAGGAGCTCACACAGTCTGTGACAGGTCACTGCTGCTGGGGCAGCAGATTTTGTCACTCCAGAACTGCGAGTAGGAGACACCAGCAAAGTCATCATCAAATGAACTGTCCCTGCTCTTTAGGCTGCTTCATGCTTCTGCATCTCTTTGTATTGGACCAACAATGTAAAGTAAAGCTTAAAAAAAACAAATTAAAACTTCATACACAATTATTCTCATTTTAATAAAAACACAAGTGTCAAAACATTCCCTGAATAATTACTCCAATAGCCTCATGTAAAGCCTAAATCTCAGCACACATCTGAAGACAGGCTGCTCAGATTACACCACGATGTCATTCCTAAAAATTCTGAACCACAAACTAAGATTAGTGATGTTGTATCAATTAAATAGCAGTGACATACAGCCAGTATGAAACTGTTAAATCCAGCTTAGCGATCACTCAGGGGCACTGATCAGACTGACAGCAACTGATGGCTCAGTACAAGCACAGTTTCCATCACTATTTAATATTCAGCTGTGATGACCTGAGGTCTAACGTATTGAATTACACCCCTAAATATTTTGCAGAAACAGAATCTACTATTTAGTTTAAGTACAGTTTTGATGAAAAAACACCTCGCAAGTCTATAAAGAGAACTACGTTCCAAGACTGTAGTAACTGTATTCAATATAAGTTTTACAGTAAAAAGCTGAAAGCCCCATCTCTCTGAAAACAAGCACAATTCCCAATGACTTCTTTATAATCAGGGTTTTATTCTACACCTCTCATCTGGGTTACTGAACATAAGTTACAGTTTGGCTTTTTCCATAAAGTGACTTTTTTTTAATTGGGCTTTTTTGAATATTTCCAAAACCTACTTAGAATTTATCAGAATTCCTAACAACTAATCCAAAGAAATGTGTTTTTCCAGTCATCCACCTCTGGATCCCACCACTTATGGCTGATTTGAAATCAGAACTAGTAATTAATGCTTACTTTAATTTACCAAATATCTGTATAAATTAACTTCGTTTTGACCATGGGAGCAATTTCACTGGTATCACTGACACAAGTCTAAGTATTTCTACTACTTATTTCTAAAATTCAGCTATTTTGGAGCTATTCAAAAATTAAAATCTGTAAATTACTTTCCAACAGAAGATTTCGCAACTCCTGAAAGTACTCAATGTGTAAAGAGCTTGTTATCACAAATAATTGCAAAGACCCAATATGGCTTCTCAGAGGAAATAGATGCCATACTCATACAATTAAAGTTCTGTGACTTCTTTATTCATTAAACACCCTTTTCCACACAGTTCACCAGCAATCCTCAAGTCAAAGCAGTGATGCATTTAAGCTCAGTAATTATTATCCAAGGCAATGCAACAATAAAGCAGGAACACTAATTCAACTGCTGCTATGATCTTCAGGTCTCACATCCTGCTCTAATGCAATTAGTCTACAAAGAACTAATTACCCTAATCGAGCAATCACAGTTTCACTGACATCTTACTTCCTCTAACAGCTATAAACACCACTGGGCTAAGATAGCACCTAATTAGTTTTCTGTATCACTGTTTACAATGCAGTTTGAATTCTGTTTACAACATTCCCTAAATACTTACTCTACTACCAGCAACTACATACTTACCCAAAACTACTTGCACCAGAGCAGTGTTAATGCTTATCGGTTTTGGTCTGATAATAAAAAGGTGAAAAATCATCTCCCATTGTTCTGACGTTTGTGGTTTGCAATCTTTGTAAAAGAATACTGTACAAATCAATATGCCCTTTATCTCAGGTGCCAAAGCCCTGCCCAAACGATGATTTTCAATAGTTAGGAATTGTTTTAATTTGTACAAGGTGTTTTCGCTATATACTAAAGAGCTGAGAGAACGAGTTGGTTACAGTGCTCAGCTAGACAGAGACTATGGAATCCATAGCACTGAATGTTTTAAAAACAAGCTCCACCAATTTCTACTAGAATGACACTCAATGCTACCTTTGATCAAGGGAATGGAGAACATCGTTCCAACAATCTTGAGAGGGCACAATGAACAACACGAAAAATAAGAAACAAAGAATCCACCCTTTGGTTTGCATGGAATGATGATTCAAATTCTGAAATTCTAATTTATTTCAGCTGATCATAAAAGAAAACAAAGAAAAAGGCCCACAGGTATTTAAAACAAGTCTATCTAATAAAACCAATTTCAGATGTATTACAGTTCAAGATCACTATTATTTGTACTTGCCTGACTTTTGGCACCATCATTCGGTGTTGTACCATTAGTGTGTGACAGATTGATGCCATGAGGGTAAAGACCTCTTCACTGGCTGAGTCTCTCCAAACCATATTCAGCAGAGTGTTTGTCTGCTGCTTTGTATCCAATTTCTTTAGACACTCCTCAGTTATGTACTGAATGGATATTCTCCCATCACCCTACAAACACATCAAAGAAAAGTTTGCTTTTAATTATCTTTAATAATCAAGTATCTAATTTTCAATTAAAAAAAAAGTACTTCCAAATTTTACTAGAACCTAAAGTTTTCTTGCATAATAAATAAAATGGAAGCATATATGTATATCCCATTCTTAGAAGTATCAGACCCAAGAAACTTAAATCCACAGGCTTTTACAGTATTTCCATGAGAAGAAAAAACAGAAGAAAATACTAAGTTGGAACATCAGGTTTGTATGTTTCATGTCATCTTAGGATCATCATGGACTTACAGAATACAGAGAGTAAAAAGTCTCTGTAGAATACAAATTTAAAGAAGTTGAAATCTCTTTTTTAAGTAAAAGCTCTGTCCTTCAGCACACACACTACACTATCTGTAGTTTGACATCTCTTATTATAGTAAAGGGCTTGTTTTCAATGCAAGCAACAGGTTTCATTTGCTTACAGTGAACAGTCATCTCAAACATGTTCCTTTCCACACACAGCTAGAAAAATATACGTCTCAAGAGTCATCATGTTTTTGCCTCTCTGTACTGCTGCTATAATACAAACTCCTTCACAGAAATTCTGTACTGCTTACCAGTGTAGTTGTCATTTTACTGATCTCTTCATCCTCATCTTCAGAATCACTGTTTGCATCTTGACAGTTTGTACCAGCAGCAGACACAGGGAGCTGAGAGAGGAAAGTCTGGAGTACCCTCAAATACACAAGAAGTCCTTCCTCTGAAAGGGATCCTACAGGATGTACATTGAAACAAAAGATCGTCAGTCAGATCACACCATACCATAGAACATGTTTTACCAGAAACACCTCACCAAAACAAGTTATGCCCAATCTTACCAAATTAGTGCATTTTTCTTTTTATTGAAAAGGATAAGAATAAGGAAGTAAGAGATCTCTCCAACATTTTTCTCCACAAGTTATCCTTTATACTTGGCAATGTTGTGGAAATACATAACATATTAACTCCAGTGCGAAATAAACCCAATTAATTGGCCTCTCAGCTTGCTCACCTAAATATGTTTCTCCAACTGTTAACACAAAGTAGAAAAGCCATGGGGCTTGATCACTTCTTCTCGAACATCCACTTTCTGTTAATAATAGTGCATTCAGAAAGAGTTCATAAGGGAAAATGGTCTGCACATCAGCAAGCGCTGGAATGATGAAATGGAATATCTGATCTGTAAAAGGTGCTGCCAGAAACTCCTCTGTGAAGGCTGCAAAAATCTGCTGCCTGAAAAGAAGAAAAACTGTTGTTATGGGAAATACAGGCAAAATATGCCACAATTATACTCATGGGATAACAGATCAATTTGCAAGTTTGCACATATCCATCAAGAGGACTGCAAAGATGCATGCCATTAATCCTCTCTTAGTACACCAAATTTCTCAGATTTGTCAAAAACTAGCTCCATATACTAAATCCTTTTCCTGATGGCCTTACATGTAATTTTGTCCTTTGAATTCTTCATGAAATCACCAAAACCTATTCTGAAATTAAATAATCGTTTATAATCTATTTTTAAAAAATCTAAAAAGCACAATTTTGTCTTTTTTACACAAATTCCTACTTTAACACAACACACTACTGCATGTGATCCAACCAGAGTCTGATTTCTGTTCCTTCTGTCTACATACCTGACTCTTTCTGCTTCTAAGCTGACTTAGTTCTTTCTCTTCATAAATCTCAGCTCAACTGACACAAAGTTCCTTTTAACTCTAAAACATTTTTCCTCTGCCCTTAGCTGCATCTTTGCTCTCACCTGAGCTTTTCCACACCTATGTTCCTATGTATCATGATCCCTGCTGTTCTATGTGCCGTTTATTGTAGCATTTAGCATTTTATTGCCTTTTTCTTAAACACACCTGAAACTACATTGTTTCATTGATGTACAGCATTACCAAAAAAATCATTAATATTGCAAATAAATCAAGAAACTGCACTGAAAGAATGGCTGGACACACAACAACAACAAACTGCACACCTGTGACTATAGCAACTGAGTACACAAATATCTAACATGATCATTCTTTACCTTGCACCTTCTGGACAGGAGCTATATGTAAAGTGCAATGGCTTCAGAACATTCTCCAGAAGTATCTTTGCAATAGGGACACGAGAAACATCAGAATACTCAATACTCGAGGGAAGCTTATTGTTAATTAACAAATAAAGCGACTTGTAGTAGCCTGCAAGTAAGAAAAATCACTTTTTAAATACAGTATTAGTTTTCTACTTTTCCACGTGAAACAAGTTATATACTTAACATTAACTTGAAAAATACTTTGCAATTCATTGCATGAAGTTTGACTTGAGGAGAGTCAAGTACAATAGTACAAGTCATATTGATGTAACTAATGGGCTGTCTCAGCAACCTCTTTGGAAATATCGCATTATAAAATCATTCACAGGTATCAGTATTCAGAGTCAGTTTGATTTTCAAAGACCAATCAACTTTAGCCGATGAAATGAATAAATTTTATAAACAATGACCTATCAAAAAGATGTTCTGTTCTCCTTTAAGTGACTGTAGTTACATTTTGTCCTTCCACTCTTCCAGAAATCATAAATTTTCCCCTCTACTTCAAAGCATGACTGCATCATACAGGTAAGAGTCCTGCTGGCAGAATGTCTCAATCCTATGATCACCTCACCTTAGGAGGCCGAAGAATACAATCACTCTTTCCAAAACAGGGCTCTCAGACAGTAATTAAATGCATTATCACCCAAGCAATAAAGACATGTGTAGAGAGTAATTTGTATTTCTCTCACTGAAGTACAAATGGAATGACATTTCATTCTTCTTAAACCAACTTCCCCTTGCTCAGTGAACTCCTAAACTAGGATACAAGTCTCAGAACTACAGGAACACCGTAAATGCATAAATATGTGTCACATCATTGAGAGTCCAGTCTAAGACCCTTTGCTGGGGACCACCTAACTTGGCATACACAGTAACAAGCAGGAAGTCCCCATAAAGGAATGACTTAGCAATGCTGACAAGGCACATGTGGAAGACAAATTATATACAAAAACATACACTAGCTAAAGCTGATAAAGGTGACAAAATGTTTGTAGTTGCACAAAACGGTTTCTTTTTGGTTTCGTTATAAGCCATCAAAAAGCTACATTTTAGTAAAAAATTAATGATTCTATGATCTTGGTAAACTTTCATGTATAAGTTGTCAGGATTGAATATTATACTAAAAGAACAAATATAGGCATTTTGGAAGATATATGTTATATAACAAGTTAATAAGACAAACAAATATTTCTATAGTTTCCGCTATATCAAGGCAAGCAAAATAAATGTGCTACAATAAGAGCAATTTTTTTTCCCACAGTGACTTCAACATACAGTAGTCAAAACCAAATCCTTAGTAATAGGACAAGATTACTCTAGTCTACTGAATGTACTTTAAAACTTACACAGAATTATTCCAACAACTAGCTAACAGATTGGAAGGTGCTGTTTCTACATTTTATACCAATGAGGCTGGATCTGAGATGTTTATTTCAAAATGCTTTTGTCTTTTCTCCCTATCCATAAGTTTCACAAAGTCAAGTTACTGCATCGGAAAGGCAAATTTATTTTTTGGGGCATTCCTAGAATAATAAAGTTTCCTTGAGACAAAACATAATTTTACTGCTGACTACACAACTCATTAACTTTTCGTATGTTTGCACAGGTGTAACTCACTGCAGTTTAGCAAACAGTTTTGCTGATGACAGTACAAGTGAAATAAAAGCCACCATCTCTTTGCTAAGGTGTCTTTGGTGTCCACATGATGAAAAGGTGATGCCAATTCAGGATAATAATGAATGGTAACATTTCTAGTGAACAGTACTGCAGCACAATGACCAACTTTTACACAACTGAAGGTTAGATCTGCCACTCTGCATGCATGTGTCCATGTGAGAGTGTGCATGTGTGTGTGTGTGTGCGTGTGTGTGTGTGTGTGTCTGTGTGTGTGTGTCTGTGTGTGTGTGTCTGTGTGTGTGTGTCTGTGTTTGTGAACAGCTACTGGAATAAAACTTTTGTCAGGCAACAGGCACCTACTTTCAAAATATGTGGTAAAAGTCTGTATAAGTAACTTGGTAGAATATTCAATTTATAAACAGAATTTCCAAAGAAATCAAGCAGTAATTTCTCAAGTAGTGATCTCATAAAAGCACAGTATACATCTAATGTATAAGTTAGTGTATGCAGCATTTTATTCATCCTGTCTGTGGTAAAGGCAAAAATATGATTAAAAACATGGGCTTCAGGTATTACACCTTCTGTTTAATTTTTGAGTACTCCCAGAACTTCTAGTTCCTAGCTACTCACCTTTTTGAACCATGTAGTGCAAAATTTGTTCAATTAACGATGTCACATAGCTGACATCTTGTAAAACAGGCAAATACGTATTCTCAGATGAAAATACCTCAAGCATTCTCATAGGAAGTGCAACATTCAGACTGTCATCATTGCAATTCTGCAATAGCCTATAAATTAAATTAAAATTAGTTAACAAGGTATTTCTTGTATTTCACCACAAGTATATGTATACTGATTTAACACTAAAATCACAAAAACCTTTCACATTCACCTTTAAGCAACTTATTTCTACTTGGTTTCCAAGTGTTCTCAGTAGTTTAGCTACATCTTTTTGTTAACATATTTATAATAGTAATTCCTGGAGAGTATATCTAGTCCTTATTACTGATAAGACAAAATATATTGTTTTCCAAATCTAGGCATTAGCTCCAAGATGCTCAAGTCACCTTAAGAGATTTACCTTCCTGCAGTATTTCCACTACAAAAAATAAACACAGTGCTGAAGCCAGTAATGTACCTGTTTAATATGTCTTAAATTCAAAACAAAGTGTGAGGAAAGGCATCTTTAATAATATTAATTTTGAAACACGTATCCAAAGCATATCCTTGAAACATCAGTCTGTCTCAGATAATAACTTCTAAACTCTGTTAGTTCCCAGGGAAACCTGGTTTCCACAAATATTGCTAATGATATCACTACACAAAAGCAGTTAAGAACATACTTAAGCCTATCCTAGGGGAGCATCTCAAGCACATGTTGAACTTGAAAGTCAACAGAGCTTAAGAATATTCCATTGTTCAACACAGGAATGAGTATCCTCTACTATGGCCCACACACACATTTACACAGTCTTCTCCACAAAATAAATTTCCATTTAATACTTCACCTGCTGCAAAAAGAAACAAAAAAGTGTCCAACATAATTTCTAAACACTTTTTACATAGTAGCGCACAGAAAAAAAAAAATTACCTGCAACACAGCCCCAACAGTCTTTTTATTTGGAATAAGCAAGTAAGTCTGTCTGGACCATCCAATTGCTTAACAAACTGAGAACTCTGTTTAATTAAATTCTGACACATCCATACCTGCAACAAGATATGCACAAGTTTGCTGTTTTGTGTATTGCAACTCAAGACAGTAATATTTCAATGCTGTTCTGGGTACCTTTGGAGGACTTAACATAGACTGACTCATATTCAGCCAAGGGAAAAAAACTGTTACACAACAATCTACACAACTGCCATTACTGAACTTTCAAAGACTGAACTACAGTTACAAATAATTTTATCTTGCAACAAAATTATCCATTAATTTTTTGGTTTTAAATAGCCATAATTCTTTAATGTCCATTATTAATAGACACTATCAATCACACTTATTCGTACATTTGGGAAGTTGGCAGTTACTTTATAATTGATATTCCAGCATTATTGAACAGGGAGAGAAAAAAAACCACCCAAACACCTTAGGATGAGCAGGGGGCTACGGGGAAAATATTGTTTAAAAATTGAAATTCTAACAGAAGTGTACTATTTTAGAAAAACTACTGTGAATAATATGCACAGGACTTTGCAAGGTTTCATTTCACATAGTTTGCAGGCACACACTTGTAAAATCTGATTTTAAGATGCTGTGTGGGAGCGAAAACCAGAAGAGTGCAAACCAACAAAAGCCAGAATTCTTAAATGATTTTACTAAAGTGGACAAAGCCTTTTTTGCATCCCTTAAAAATCTTTTAAGTAACAGTGTACTCAGCAGTGCATGACAAACAAGTACTATGGATGAAGGTATGTAACAGTACTCACCAAACGCTTAGAATCCTCATTCTGTCTATAGAAAAAGAGTAACTGACGAACTAAAAGAGTCAAATTAGCTCCATTAGCAGTGGAAAAGGTTCCTCCAGATTGGGCCAAATTAGCACAGCGATCAAATTCACTTCTTTGGATAGAGTACTTAAAAATAAAACATGCATCAATGTATCAATAGTGGCTATGATTTAAAAGAGATCTGCAAAATTTCTAAAACGTCATTTTAGCTCCCCATCCAAAGAGGTTGCAAAGTAGTAAAACAGACACAACACATATTTGTTAAGAGATCAAAACATACACACAGTATCATGGTTCCATTCTGGAACTCAGAAAGTACACATGCAACAGATTTGCTGCAAGAACATCACATCAAACATTTTAATCAAGTTTACTCACATTAGAGAATTTAAACATATAAAGGTCTTTCTTAGAAGAATCTACTCAGTGGCAGCTTAAAAAGAACAACTTTTTGACTCAAACTACCACCTTAGCTATATTGGAAAAAAATTAAAAGCTCCACTGGTGTGTGCAAGCTCTTAAATCTAATGAGTTTCATCTGTTTTATCAGCAAAAAAAACCCATTGCATGATGCCAAGAGGGAAAAAAGAATTTCCACCTTGTGGAATATACAAATACTAAAAAAGATTTTTTCAATTGAATTATTTACTACTAGAAAGTCTCATTTTCAGCAAAACTGTTTAACACCTTTCTAAATAAATAAGTACTGACTTGATGTTTTCTGTCTCTGTACCCTCTTACAAATGACTGGATTATTATTGCATTTTTCAGCCTCCGCCTTTCTTCCTGTAAAACAAAGCAAGAAAACAGAAATCAACACTGTGGGACTAACTCTGATTTCTACCATTTTATCAAACATATTTGTGTAAAAAAGGGATTTTTTAAATTAAAATTAAGCATTAGTTAAATATTTTAATGTTTATATCCAATACACGTAAATCAGTGAGAATGCACTTTAAGGTTTTAAGGGCAAAGCTACCATTGAGACATTGCAAAAGCATTTTTAATACTCAGTATGTAATACTACAAAAGTCAAAATAAACATATTATTTTGTATTACTTTATTATTAATGTATTTTATTAGACAAAGTCTTCACACTATGTTGAAGAATATTGAAGAATTCATCAAATTCTATGACAGTATTCCTCTTTCTGCATAGATTAGCTAACACTGAAGACCCACTTATTTATTTTCCTTCCAATAATATAAAAGTATTATCATGCTGGCAGAGTTTAGATGTGGAGAAAACAACCAAACAAAAAAATCAGTTGTGTGGAGACAGTATCTCTGTCAAAGGGAAAATGAGCTTTAAGCCCAGGAGCACAATATGGAAACTAGTAAAAATTCTTACTCTCTTCTTTAAAGCAGACATATCCAGTGAGTCCTTTTATGATGTGTCTTCCTCAGCAGCTGGAAAGACTAGTTAAAATCATTCCTCTACAGTGTCTCACTCTCTGAGGAACTGAAAGCCAGCCTGCTTGAGGCACTATGGAAAGAGCACTCAGAGGGCTCCCTGACAACACCCTCAGCATACCCCATCACAATAAATATCTACAGGAAGTGGCTACTGTAATGGTGTTTCTAACAGTGTCCATACAGTTTCTTAGAGGATAAAAGAGGGAAGTAAATAGTTGCTCATGAACCTAGAGCTACAAAGCAGTGGTTGAGGAAGGAAAAGTGTAAGGACTGAGAAGCCCGCTTTAAAGAGAGAAATTTTAACCTACTCAACCCTGTAATTCTGAGAGCCACCAAGCAAAACAAAGCACAAAAATGTTTAATTTCATTAAAATACACTTAGGAATGTTTACTTAAACCTTACATTCACAAAACCTTGATTTCTAATTTGTTGTCCCATAAAGACACATCCAACTTAAGAACATAACCCGAACTGACCAGAGAAACACCAGACAAAATTGTTATTCAAGGTCTATTTCATTTTTCCTGGAAACCCTGGTGCCTAAAGCAACTGCTCTGCACAAGCATATACTTGAAGACTTCAATGACATCTAAAGCATGGACCAAAACCAGAATTTTTATAGGCCAAAGGGTATTTTTCTCTCCAAAGTATCTACAGTAAAAGTGCACTCAGGAGAGAGCTTCAGTTACAGTGAGGCAGTGTCTCTTCATAACCGTAATGTAAGGTTTCAACTAAAACACAGATATGTTCTCCTTTTCTCTAGGTATGGGGTTTATCTCGGAATACATAATTGCCAATTAGTGACCCGTAATTGCAAAGGTTTCAAATCTGAGGTCACTGCTGTGATTCTGCTACAGGCAGTTTTTAAAAAGCTGTAACTGATTTTATTCTCAGAGGAGCCATTCATTTTGTGAGAATGTGCCACAGAAAATCGTTGTGTGCATGTGTACAAATACAGATGTGAGTCAATGGACTCTGCACTGGCTTTGCAACAGACAGAATTAAGCAAGTGAACAGGATACTTTGGTGTATGGATGGAAGTTTGTGAACCACAAAGACTTTTTACATATGTTGGTAAGGACTCATTCATAACTTCCATTCACAACACAGAATTCTGAACTAGCTGGTGAAATCCTAGTAGTTTCATACTTAAACTTGGTCCATAATTATACACCCATGTCAGGAAGGAAAAAAAGCAGCACAAAAAATTGTGCTCAGAAACTATGGAGCCATTGCAGGGGTCAAACACCCCTTCAAGGGCTGTTTTCTTGATGAGCATGAAACCTGTGTAGTTGTACCTTTTAAATAATTTTTAACACCAAATTTTTCCCACTTGTATCAGGGAGGAGAGGGGAATAACAAAATTAACATATTCACCTTAATTCCACATTACTAATTTTTGGTTTTTCTTTTCCATGCCTATTCCTCCCTTGCATTATTCCAGACAGAATTATCCACAGCAGTAAGCCTTCATCAGAAACCAGTATTAAGCTTGCCTAAAACTTCACATATCAGCTTTTGCTGCTCCTTGATTATCAGGTGATTTCAAAGCACTTCAGGATGCATTCAAGAATCATTGTTCTGATGTAACTTCCACAGAACTGAGGTACATACTGGGAAAGTGAATTACTGAAGGTCATCCAAGGAACCATAGCAGAACCAGGGGCAGAAGACAGTTTGCTGAGACCCATCCATTGTAATCGATTATGGACAAGGTAAAAACTGCAATTCACTAGCCAAATATCTATCTTTTCTAGAGGAAGATTAGATCCAATAAACACCAAAATAAAAGGGGAGATTCCCTTTGCAACTAGGGCATCGTTAACTGCCTTTGTTTGAGAACCGCCCCATCTTAAAAGCAAACTGTTTTGCCAACTGGAGCATACTGGAAGACTACACAGAACTTGCAAACTGAAACAAAAAACTCCTGAACTAAGTATGAACTGCAGCAAAAGTCCTTTACACTGCAAATGTTAAATCAAATTAAAATCCAGTGGGCATGCAAACGCTTACAGGCTACTTTACCTCTCGTTTTCTCCTTTCTTCCTGAGTACGATGCAGGAGAGAAGCCTTTTCTTCCTGTAAGACACAAATAAAGATACTGTTGCATTTTCATTCAAACACCATTCAGATGTGTTCACAGTATTTAATCCAGACTTCACTTCAGGGATTGTTCATAATACATAAAACACTGGAGAGAAGTAGGTGTTAATCATTTTCCTTGCTTACCAGTGATGGAGGGAAGCTCTGTCCTTACGAGAAGGGACAGGCAAAGAGCAGCAAACTGTACTAATCCCTGCCCGGCTTTGTGTTCTCAGCATCCCAAGAACCTCAGCAAACAACACCCACTTACAGATGGTGCAGCTGAAGCACAGTAAGGTCCAAATCCCACCAGACAGTACCAAATGTCTGAGTGTTTTCCTTGCCTGGGGCACACCCAGGTGCCTACAGAAAGCTGTGGCATGTTCAAAGCAATCACATCCTTTCCAAAGCCCCATGCTTTTGTCTAACTCGCAGAAAAGAATGAAGCTCTTATATTTACTTATCCTTTTCCTCAAAACTTGTCCAGGAAAGATGTCAAGGGAGACACATTGCATAAATGACAGCAATTTCTTCTTTTAAAATTGTGAACTCTTCACCCAAATTAAGGATACAAACTGAAACTTTCTGGGCAGTGATCTCTCCAAGAGCAAAAAAGAAAAGAATACTTAAATATTCATGAGGCCTCAAAGAACAATACCATTGCAACAGAAAACCTGTGCATTAGCTTTTAAACCACAATCTTAAATCAGTACACATGCATTACAACATATAAACAAGGCTTTGCTTGCAAGAATCTCCTACTGGATGGTGCTGTGTCATTTCCAAGAAAATGTACAAAATAGTTCAATTTTGATGGAGAATATTCAGCTCTCACTGCAGACAACAAGAGCTGAAAGTACCATGGCACGTTCCCAAATCCAGACTAAAATACACAACCGATTTAAGGAAACTATCTTCTCTTTTTGCCACTATGATACAAATAATTACTTCCTTTTTCTCCCTATGCCCTTATTAGCCTAGAGACGTTAAGAAATAAAACACTCTCGAGCTGAAAATGTGTTATATTTGAATACATAAAAATCAATTTGAAGCTGGCAAACCTGTGTTTATAAAATACTGAACTACATCTGAAACAACTACGCTGAAATACTTTCAGTGTCTACCAGCAGTTACAAAAACTGAGGGCAAAACTCTTATGCATTTCTTTTTAGCTGATACAGAGGAAGCAAAGTTGTGATTCTCTTAGTTTTTTTGGAATAGAAAATACTCATCGCACAGACTGCTGAGAGAGCGAAAAATATAGATGTAAAAGAAGAATTTTCATTTGGGTTTGTATTTCAGATCATTTACTGGAGCAAGCCTAAAGAAAAAAATCCCACAAGAAGGTTAACCATCTTTCCCTCTAAAGATGGTATTTATGGCCAAAGACACCACTAACTACAGCTATTGCTCTCTAAACACAGGGTTTCTTCCTTGTGTTAAACTCAGTATAAACAAATCCTAACAAAATCAATACATAAGATGATGTATCCCCACTCAAGCAGTAGGAAAGATACCAGGTCTATCTGGTAACATGAGGCACAAGGGTCTGACCTTACACACACAAAAAGACAAAATAATTGACTGAACCAAGAAATAGTTTCAGGATTTTTTCAACAGCTGATACCCAATGCATTAAAGAAGTTAGTAAAATGTTGCTATGTAGAAGTGATCGTTCTGCAGCAGCGTTGTGTAAAGAAAGAATGGAAAGAAAAAGCAGAACACCACACAGAAAAAGGAAAACAAATTTCTATGCTTAAGTGAAGAAAGGAATGGTACAAAACATGCCAATCAAAACCAGTAAATGCAAGTGATCAGTAGATAAAGGAAAATAAGTGGCCAGAGGGCTTATCAGAAACAAATAATTTTAAAGCATTTGAAGAGGGAGGGAGCTGTAACAGGGCAGGATATCCTCACTTAGGGTATCACCAGCTTTGCATTTATCAGGAATTCGGTCTCTCTGAAGCAATCACTCTCTAAACAAATCCACTCTTAAAAAAGAGAAGTATAAGTTTTCTCTCAGTCACACACTTGCTTTAAGTACTTGTAAAGAAAAACACCAACTTATTAAAGTATATTATGAAGTATATATATTAATACAACAGATGAACTGTCCTAAGACAATAAAATATTCAGGTAAGTAAATCCCACCTTTAAAGAATTATTAAGAGTCAAATAATACTGTTGTTCTTGTTCACAAAACACACACAGATCCTAACTATGGCTAAAGATTATATTTAGATTTAATCCAAGAGAAATACATCTCCTTGAGAGTTATTAAACCAGACTGGAACACACTGTCTCTTCAGACACTAAAAAGTATCAGTACATGTGCAACAGAAAATAAACTTGCTGTGGGAAAGAGGTGACGAACTATGAAATAATCTTCTTCACCTATAAGGGGCATTGTAGCAAAATTATTTCTCTTGACAACTAACTGCACAGTCATCTCTGAAATCCTCCCTCAACTGTGCCTTAACAACCAGCACCACGGTAGGTAAATGGTCCTTGTTTGACAACTCCCATCCATCCAGTCACTGACTGTTGCAGGTACAGCCACTGCTCCACCACCTCTTCCTGCCTGTTGACAGCCAGAGCTACTCATGGTAGGAGATGTTCTGACCTAAGTCCCAAAGATCACACCCAGCTCACTCCTGCTCCCCCACCTTCCTTGCCTCGCTCCTGTGGTGGTCATGTCATCTTCATCCTTCACCTGTTGGACAGGCAGATGACAGGCATCAAGTCTACATCAGGTATCAAGTCTATCAGCAGGTATCTATACCTATCAAGGTAAGCAGGCAGACAATTTAGGGAAAACAAAGCATGAGCTTGTCTCGACTCCTTCAACTCTAACTCAAAAGGAGAGAAAAGCCATTTACTAAATCACAGTCCTGTCACTTTTTATGATGTAGTTCCTCCTTCAGGAGCTTGCCCTCGTAAGTGCAGAGCAGGGAATACACTGTTGTTGGTGACTTTCATGCAAGGTTTACCATGTTTCTACCAGTCCCTTTCCTGCCTGCTGCTTTCTCCAACAGAAGTTATTGGTAAAGACAACCAACCCTCAGGCACTCGCACGCAAGGTGTAGGACCATGAAAAGCCCAGTTTGAGAAGCTTTCTACACCAGATATGTGAGGCGTGACAAAAAGAAAGCACAGAAACAGCATATGACAGCAAAACACCATGTGATGTTGCAGACAGTTACTCAAAAGTTAAGACAGAAGGGGGAAGAGGTGAAAACAAGGAAGCAGATGGAAGACAGTACACAGAAAGGAAAACTTGGGACTGCCACCAAAGAAATACCAAGTAACATCTGAAATGTGAATTCGCAGGTCAGGATAAAACTGCTATGTACCCTACTGTTCATCACAGGGAAGTTCAGGGTGGCACCTCTGCTGTAACAGAGCAGCTGATGAGAACAGTCACACACAGTGTAACAATGTCAATGCCAATGCTTCCAAAACACCAACTAAATACATAATGAAAAAAACACAATTAAAACTGTGTCCTTGTTCTCGTTTTGCTGAAACACACTCTTTGATGGAAAAAAAACTCCTAGATTTTACATATCCTAGACAAAGACTGAATAAGGTACACAAATATACAAATTACTATTCTTTTTGTACTGCATTTTAACACTTTGCCTTGAGAGTGATAAACTTTCATCCCTCTTGGTTTAAAATCCAGGTTCAGAAAAACAAAATGTGTATATAACTCTTTTCAAACAGTTCTACCATTTTTGTTGACTCTTTGAAACTGAACCCTTCTGGACAGCCATGTTATTCAAGCTATCTTAGCTCCAGGCAACTAAATTTAAAATCTAAATATGTCAAATACAAAGTTGAAACTGACTAATTATTTTCAGGTACTGGCTACAGACTGAGCACATTTTAAAAAAAAAAAATTAACAACAGACTAAAGCAAAAAAATAAATATTATTAATAAATTGATGATGATATTTATTTGTAAATAACCATATATTATATTATTATTTTAGTTAGTTGACAATGCCCCCGACAAGAGGGTCGGAACTAGAGGATCATTAAGGTTCTTTCCAACCCAAACCATTCTATGACTTTTCATTTTCTCAGCAACAAGCAGGGGGGAAAAAAAACATTTATATAAGCAGCAATTTTTGTTTTGGATATGAAAAAAATAACACATAACTGAAAATAGCACCATCACTGCTGTCAGCTAACTACTACTGCAACTTTAGTAGCTTCCTTTCACATGAGGGGAATTTTAAATGTTACGGAGAGAAAAAAAAATCCCTCAATATCTAATGTGCATTAACTGTACAGTTTCCAACTGACAGACAGTCATTATTTTACAACATGATGGTCTCCTCATACTTCCACACCACAGATCTGAAATTCAAAGAGTATTTCAAGACCCAGGCTTTGACATGTCAATGTTCTGGACAAAACAGTTCTGACTCAGAATGAGGTATGTACATGCACAAGGATCTACACCATGTACTTTATGGGGCAAAGGTTTTAGGGAGCAAAGCAGTGCAATTCTTTCTCACCATTCAAAAACAAACAGTGAATTTGTAACTATAATGTAGAATTCTTGCACTATAAATCACTATCATTTCATTTCCATTGTGACATAGCGTAGGTTCAAACAAGTTACTATAGAATAATAATTCTTCCTTCCTGAAATTATTAACAATTTTCTACAATCAGTCAGTAAGAGAGAAATAAAACTATTTTTAACTCTGTCCCACCATTGCTTACATTCTACAGACATCTATCACGATAAGCAATCCCAACCTGGGCAGATCTCTACAGCGTACTCTTTTCAAAACATTAAATTTTATTCCATGAGAAGTTACTTCATGTGGAGAATACAAAGTGCAAACAAGGTGCTTCTGCAGTTCTACATCTTCAGCTGAAAGCAGGGGGAAAAATACACAGGAATCTAATGCTTAATGTTATGCTACGAGTTAAGAAAGTGCATCAGTAACTACCAGAATAAAATAAAAACTAACTTCGCAAATTGAAGAGGTTTGATTTATTAAAAATGTTCATGTAAGAAGAAACTGCACAAACTTTTTAAGATACAAATGGAGTCATCACTATTTGCTCATTAGCAACTTCCAAGTGTTTCACAAAAAAACCCACCAAGAGTCAAAAAAACCCCAAACTCAATGAGGTTGGTTTCACTTTCACTTTCATGACAGTGGTAACTCATATGTATTATAATTTCTGAAAAACAAGGGATTTTTTAAAATCATCTGACAATTTAAAAATACTCTATTTTAAACAGTCTTCAGATTTATAAAAGCACAGTTTAGATATCTCAAGTGATACCATAACTTTGTCTCAGTAATATTCTTTTAACTATTTTTCCTGTTAAAGACTTACAAAATGCCATTAATACATTTCACAGCATAACCAAACGATGTGGAAACTATGGAGCCTCTTGTGCATCCCTTGATGGTCCCCCTGCATGGATGTACTAAGGGACTGCTAACTCATACTCTTCTCAATACTAACAGAACTAATAAAGAAACACCAGGCCTGACTGTACCAAACCAAGCAGACGTGGTTAAACCAATTTTGCACTATGACACCAAGAGTCCAACTTCATGCTAAAATCAGTGAAACCTGCCAGGTGCCACCAGAAGGCCCAGTGACACTCCACCCAGCAGAGACATGTTCACTCTACTGGACAGAGAGGACGGGCTGGGAAACACCCAGGTGAAGGACCATCTGGTTCAGTCCCCTGCACAGCTGGGCTGGGTGAGTCCAACCTGAACTGCATGCACCCCAAGCCAACTCTTCAGGCACAGCTCCCTGTTTCCAGCCTACCATACCACAGATACTCTGCAGCCACAACCTTTTAGACAGCAATTATTGTCTTGCACAAAAAGTCCATGAGTAATTCAAGACATTCCCGTATTGAACTCCAATAATAGTATTCACTTTTGGGAATTACTTTACTTCAGAAGTAAAACAACATGTTTTGCCAGTGACAATGAAACTAAATCTAAAAATATCTTTTGAAGACCCTCATCAGCAGGGAACCAGGTTTTAAAGGTGACAACAAGCCACTCAAAAATAAAAGTAAATAAATTAAATAAACCCCACCAAAATTAACTTAACACATTGTAAACAAAACACTGTATCTACACCCTCAAATACATATACAACAGTTCAAGCAGTCCATATGAATCAGCAGACTCTTGAAAATAAACATGGAGGGAAAAGTCCAAACACCAACAATGCATCTATATTTTTACACTATACTGGAAATCCAAAACAAGTGATACTTAAACCCTAACTTTTTTGGCAAAATATTTGGGTGGATTGATCCACAATTCAGACTACCATAACACATATAAACAGAAGACGCACACAGTGCAAAAACAGACCTGAAGCTCTGTATTTATAACTCAAAAATGTCGTAAAAGTCGGTGATGAGAGGGCACACTAGAGTCACTACCAAACTGCCATACGTCCCCAATTACATTTATATAATTGTGCCTATACTGACAGAACTTACTGAAATAAGCCCTTTGTGAGGGCTAAGGAAATGCTACAGATACACATGGTGGTGTCAGACAGGTTTGAGCCATGACCAACACAGTCATTGTTTGCAGCTGCAGTTACATCAGCAAAGTCACATTTTTAATAGTTGGTTTTGCAGATCGTTATTTTGATTATTTTTTGATCATTATTTTGGTGTAGTTGTATTCACATCAGACTCCATCAGCATCTTTAGCACTGACTGGCTTCCTCAAAGGGGCATCCCTGCTTTGTATGGGAGGGGTTTGGTAATGTAGCTATACCAGTTCAACAATATTTGGGAAACTTCCCCAAACTGGGTAGAGAGTTTTTTCTTAGCATAAAGATGTTACCACTATTTCTGAGTTGTGCTTTATTCCACCAAAAGAATCATAGTAGGCAACACTGAGTATCATCCAGCTAACCACCAAAAGCATGGTAGAGGTGTAGGGCTGGAACCAGACACCGGATCTATCCAAAATTATATACCATTTGGGAGGGCAAAGGTGTTTGTCAAAATTCGGGGGGTTTTCAGCATGTGGACAAAAAGCCAAAGGGAAACATTTTACAATTCAGCCTTGTGTAAAAATAAAAGCCTACAGGCAATGAGAAATATGATCACAAGGAACCTATGATGTGAAATAAGGAGAAATTTGTGGAACCCACATAAGCACTTGCCACACCAATCTCTGCTGCAGGATGTTTTCATAGAAGTTCAGTTTAGAAGTAATTTTTAGTACTGATAAAATAAATTCTTTCACTGGTACTGTACATAGTTTCTGAAAATAAGCAGCTATTTCAAGGGCACCATGTCCTTATAACCATGATGCCCAAAGCTGCACGTGACTGATTTGCACTGATGCAGCACAAGCACTTCAGTGAACCAACGTAATATCATGAAATCTGTGGGCCACTCAGTATCAATCTGATCAAGAAATACAACCTCTGTATTGCACAGAGTGAAGGTTATGCATCACTTTCAGTTTCCAGTCCTCTACCCTTCAATATTTGCCCTTGAAAATTTATACCCCTATACCATTAATAAATTTGTCCCATATAATTAAAATGGACATAATTCTGGTGAATTTTCATGGATCAGTAAGTGTAAAAGAAGATGTTATGACAGTTGTTTACTTCGGTAGAAGGCAGCATGTTCAGCAAGAAACACTATGAGCAAGTCAGTGCCAAAAGTTGCAAAGTACCTAAAGTGTACAGCTGAGGACCAGGGTGTGTTCTGCCAATGCCTACTTCAGATGGGGAGTATTTATGGCATTTTGACTCAGGTGGTGCCACTGTATGGAGCCCAATGAATTGAAATGTCATAAGATAAACAGAAGATGAATCAGAGCAAAAGCTGCACGACTTAAATACAATTTTGTTACACATTCTCTTTATGTTAAGACAATACATCAATGCAAAATTCACTGTGATTTTAATATCAAACAGTGCAGTATTTTAGCCCATTTCCTAACTGTACTGCCAAACGTCAAAAGTTTTCAACAACCAAACTCGCTTATAGTGCACAATAACAAAAATTTAAGACTTATTTTTACCCTATTAAAATTGAAAAATACTAGTGAAAACACTCACTAACTTCCCACACAGTAATCTTCAATGACAACACGGGCATCTTTATTTTCACACTGAATTAAAGTCACCCCTACAGATCAGGCCACTTCTAAAAACACTTTGTCCTTTCTCCCGTTCTTCGGTCCCTGCGCCCTTTAGTGCTTGACTGAACATCTGACCGCCCTGTCCAATCAGCAGGATCTAAATAAACCATCCCGTTTCCTTTCTATCCCCAAACACCGGGAGAGCCGGCAGCCTGGTACGGCTGACAATTACCCGCTGCTCACCCCGCACACGCCGAACTGAACCTGAACTTGACAGAGCCCAAGGGGGCAGCCCCGGCTCACGGGGATGGACCTGCCCCAGCAATCCCGGCGGATCCCGGGCTGTGCCAGGCTCTGTGTGTGTCCCACATCCCTCCAGCGAGCCGGGTGCGCGCCACACATTCCCTCTGGAGGCGGATGACAGGAGGTCTGGGAGCCCTTTCCCTGCTGGGCAGGCAGACCTGGAGACCGACTGCTCTGGGGGTGCCACCGGCCACGGCACCGCGGCCCGACCGCCCCGGCGCGGGGGGGACGAGACAGGGAGACATTTCCTCGCTTCCCTCCCACAATCCGTACCACGCTACAAGCCTGGGAGGGTGTTTTGTGTCTCTGTGTGTGTGTGGCCTGATTATATATGGAGAAAATTGTAACACGGAGACGGGGAGATGGGAGATAAACACGCCGTCGGAAGGGGAGGG
>VXBX01006763.1:33816-72402 GCA_013400415.1 Scytalopus superciliaris | reverse complement strand
AGAGAGTTTTTTCTTAGCATAAAGATGTTACCACTATTTCTGAGTTGTGCTTTATTCCACCAAAAGAATCATAGTAGGCAACACTGAGTATCATCCAGCTAACCACCAAAAGCATGGTAGAGGTGTAGGGCTGGAACCAGACACCGGATCTATCCAAAATTATATACCATTTGGGAGGGCAAAGGTGTTTGTCAAAATTCGGGGGGTTTTCAGCATGTGGACAAAAAGCCAAAGGGAAACATTTTACAATTCAGCCTTGTGTAAAAATAAAAGCCTACAGGCAATGAGAAATATGATCACAAGGAACCTATGATGTGAAATAAGGAGAAATTTGTGGAACCCACATAAGCACTTGCCACACCAATCTCTGCTGCAGGATGTTTTCATAGAAGTTCAGTTTAGAAGTAATTTTTACTACTGATAAAATAAATTCTTTCACTGGTACTGTACATAGTTTCTGAAAATAAGCAGCTATTTCAAGGGCACCATGTCCTTATAACCATGATGCCCAAAGCTGCACGTGACTGATTTGCACTGATGCAGCACAAGCACTTCAGTGAACCAACGTAATATCATGAAATCTGTGGGCCACTCAGTATCAATCTGATCAAGAAATACAACCTCTGTATTGCACAGAGTGAAGGTTATGCATCACTTTCAGTTTCCAGTCCTCTACCCTTCAATATTTGCCCTTGAAAATTTATACCCCTATACCATTAATAAATTTGTCCCATATAATTAAAATGGACATAATTCTGGTGAATTTTCATGGATCAGTAAGTGTAAAAGAAGATGTTATGACAGTTGTTTACTTCGGTAGAAGGCAGCATGTTCAGCAAGAAACACTATGAGCAAGTCAGTGCCAAAAGTTGCAAAGTACCTAAAGTGTACAGCTGAGGACCAGGGTGTGTTCTGCCAATGCCTACTTCAGATGGGGAGTATTTATGGCATTTTGACTCAGGTGGTGCCACTGTATGGAGCCCAATGAATTGAAATGTCATAAGATAAACAGAAGATGAATCAGAGCAAAAGCTGCACGACTTAAATACAATTTTGTTACACATTCTCTTTATGTTAAGACAATACATCAATGCAAAATTCACTGTGATTTTAATATCAAACAGTGCAGTATTTTAGCCCATTTCCTAACTGTACTGCCAAACGTCAAAAGTTTTCAACAACCAAACTCGCTTATAGTGCACAATAACAAAAATTTAAGACTTATTTTTACCCTATTAAAATTGAAAAATACTAGTGAAAACACTCACTAACTTCCCACACAGTAATCTTCAATGACAACACGGGCATCTTTATTTTCACACTGAATTAAAGTCACCCCTACAGATCAGGCCACTTCTAAAAACACTTTGTCCTTTCTCCCGTTCTTCGGTCCCTGCGCCCTTTAGTGCTTGACTGAACATCTGACCGCCCTGTCCAATCAGCAGGATCTAAATAAACCATCCCGTTTCCTTTCTATCCCCAAACACCGGGAGAGCCGGCAGCCTGGTACGGCTGACAATTACCCGCTGCTCACCCCGCACACGCCGAACTGAACCTGAACTTGACAGAGCCCAAGGGGGCAGCCCCGGCTCACGGGGATGGACCTGCCCCAGCAATCCCGGCGGATCCCGGGCTGTGCCAGGCTCTGTGTGTGTCCCACATCCCTCCAGCGAGCCGGGTGCGCGCCACACATTCCCTCTGGAGGCGGATGACAGGAGGTCTGGGAGCCCTTTCCCTGCTGGGCAGGCAGACCTGGAGACCGACTGCTCTGGGGGTGCCACCGGCCACGGCACCGCGGCCCGACCGCCCCGGCGCGGGGGGGACGAGACAGGGAGACATTTCCTCGCTTCCCTCCCACAATCCGTACCACGCTACAAGCCTGGGAGGGTGTTTTGTGTCTCTGTGTGTGTGTGGCCTGATTATATATGGAGAAAATTGTAACACGGAGACGGGGAGATGGGAGATAAACACGCCGTCGGAAGGGGAGGGTTCCCCCCCGCTATTAAACCTTAGTCATCGCCGCTGCCGTTCCTGAGGGCCCGACGGCGACGGCCCCGACCGCACAGGGCGGGGGGCGAGGGAACCCACACACACACGGGCACGGGCGGCCGCCGCTCCTTACCTTCCTACTCGCTCCTCCGAGGGACACCTTGGGCCTGGTTTTGAAATCCCCTTCAAAGCTGAACATGTTTACAGCTTATCCCATGGGGAGCGGGGCCCGGCCGGCCGGCAGGGCNGTGTCCCGATATCCCGGTGTCCCGGTATCCCGGGTGAAACTTGCAGGCTGTGTGTGCGAGCAGGAGCCGGGCTGCGCTGCCGTGCCCCGCCGAGCTGAGGGGCTCTGGCACGGCGCTGCCTCCCTCAGCGCCCCCGGGCTCTGCTGGCACGCTTGCCACACACACGCACTTCATTCTGTATTCATAATTTATACTTTCTGTAGGATGAGCGTATCGCAGAATCACCGAATTAGGATGGAAAAGACCTCCGAGATCATGGAATCCCACCCACGACCCAGCACCGCCCTGTCAGGCAGACCATGGCACTGAGCGCCACGTCCAGGCTTTCCTTAAACACGTCCGGGAATGGGGACTGCAACACTCTGGGCAGCCCATTCCAATCTCTAATCAGCCTTCCTGTGAAGAAATTCCTCCCGATGTCCAACCTGAACAGGACAAGAGGCCGCCCCCCAGCTGGGTACACCCTCCTTCAGGGATTTGTGGAGAGCAAAGAGGGCACCTTTTCTGCAGGAGAGATGGATCCACGATGGACATTGCCCCATTGCAGAGGCTTCGTGAGCAGCGTGTGAAGACTGAACGCACCCGGAGAGCATTTTTGTGCTCACACAGACGTGAAAATACACTTGAGAACGTGCAAAAGGGGTCGGGGCCTCAGCAGCTGGTGAGGCGTGGACAGAGAAAAAGGCTGTAATGTAAAAGTAAAAGCAGCAAACCCGAACGGGGAAACCACACCTGAGGCTCCTGTGCATTGCTTGGCCTGCTCCTCATTTTTCAGTGCAGTGACTGCATCCTTCCAAATCCAGAGGTGACACAGGCAACAGCGATAACAAAAAGTAGCTATTCGGTCTGCAGCTCAAAGCGCCCAAATCCAGCTTTCGTTTCCTTCAATTCAACTGAGACCCAACTCGTGAATTCTCACATTGGTGGTATCACAACAAATGGATCCCTGTCAGGAGAGGGATGTGTGTGCTTCGCAGCTGTTCACACCGAGAGCACAATGCTGTTTAACTACTGCCAAGATGACAAATAAAACACTTCTTGAGATTTCTCTGGATTTAGATGATGCGGAAGAGTCTAAATTTTAAAATTTCAGGCTCTTCACAAGGGAACGAGTGCTTGGCAAGAGGAAACATAAGCCCAGCATTTCAGCAGATAACACAGTCTCAGTATAAGCAAGCCAGACCTCCTTAAGTGCTGTTTACGAATGCAGATAGTGTGCAGGGTGTTGTGAAATACCACATCAAATGTTTGTTCGTAGTTTCAACACAGTGCATTGCTGATGAAATATCCCCCTTAAGCCTTGATAAACTTTGTAAGTCTCATACAGACTCTCATACAAGTCTAGGTGTCCCTAGCAGTTAATTTGATCATTTTCATAAGCAAACAAGCAACCTGTTAGATCATGAGTTTGCCAGTTTTTATCAGCAGCAAAGCCAACTCAGGGATGCAGTCCCTCGTCATGTAGGAAGCCAAAGAAATACGAAACTGCAGAGAGTGGGGTTTCTATGAAATAGGTTCACATTTGACGTGTTTCAGCTCTGATTTCAGCAGGACACAAGATCCTCTACTGACCCTGACTGTTACCTTCTGAAGAAGTAGTTGGTAAATTACATGGGAGCAACTAATGAGTGTCTGAGAAGTCTTGGTGGTTTCTGGGGTCCCCAGCACAAGAAGATCGACCTGTTGGAGCAAGTTGAGAGGAGGCTGCCAAGATGATTAGAGGGATGGAGAACTTCTCCTACGAGTAAAGCCTGAGAGGATTGTTCAGCCTGGAGAAGAGAAGGCTTCAAGGTGACCTAATTGTGGCCTTCCAGTACCTGAAGGAAGCATACAAGAAAGACAGAAACAAACTTTTTGCAAGGGTGTGTAATGACTGGACAAGGGGGAATGGCTTCACACCGAAAGAGGGCAGGTTTAGATTAGATATTAGGAAGAAATTCTTTATAGTTAGTGTCTTTGGGCACTGACACGGGTTGCCCAGAGAAGCTGTGGATATCCCATCTCTGGGAATATTCTAGGCCAATTTGGATGAAGCTCTGAGAACTTGGTCTAGTGGAAGGTGTCCCTGCCCATGACAGGGGGGTGAAACTAGATGGTCTTTATGGTCATTTTCAGCCCAAGCGATTCTATGATTCTATGATTTGCATGCGCCCCTGGAGGTCACTTGAGGTGTAGTTCTATTAAATAAAAACTTACAGAAGAGAATAAAATGAGTGTTACATCTTGGATACATTGATTTTATGGAAGCATAATAGAAATTGTAAATGTGTTTTATTTTACACACACACACATACACATACATAGATATACATTTTATTTTTTTTAGGTTAAAAGTCAGAAATCTCAGTGTAACTTAGTCAAAAAGCCAGAACAGAGAATGGTTTAACATCCCCAGGGAGCAGCAAGAATGGGGTTGTTCCCTGAAGGAAGAGTGGATGCCAAGTACAACCCCAGCACAGGCCATGCCCTTCCAGGTCAGAACATAATCCCACCAGATCCAGAGACAGAGGGCAGAGCCTGGCAATGGTTACACAGGGCTACCAACAGCCCCAGGCAGGGCAAGGGGATGAATCCAGAGAAACCAGACAGTGCTACAGTGTAGGTCCACTGTCCATCCAGGAGGAAGGGCTGGAGACAAGTACACCTGAGCTGGGATGGACTGATGAGCAGTGAGCTGAGTGGGGGTCCCAGCTGAAGTTGTCCAGGGCCCTGACAGACGTATACTCAAGGATCTAGGAATATTGCTCTTGTCTGAATGCTGTGTTAACAACCACCTCCCTCACCTGCTGCAATGAAGTTAGCTCCATAAGCAGTTTCCCATCTTTTTCATCTTCTTATTGCACATTCCACAGGATTTTTTTGTGTTCTATTCATGATTCTCTGCCCTGTGATTATACCTTTTTGCCTCTGCAGGCATACGTACCCACTGCTCCCAGGTACAGATGGTCTGCAGAAGTCCAGCTGTTGATCAAATGCAGTCTCTTAAAAAGATGTCTTTACTCAATATTTTCTTCACTCCTTGAAATCAAGTTTTTCAAGTGTGTCCAAATACCATCTTTTGCTTGTAAATGCACACCCCAAAAATTAAAACAGCAGCACAAAGATAGTCACAGTTGTCAAAAATATGGGTAAAGTGTGATTCAGTCCACGTTACAGAGAAACTTACCTGTAGAGTCTCTCCAGGGCCTGCCTCTAGGTGCCAAAGGACAGGAAAAATTTGTGGTGCCTATATGGATGTTGTAAGATCTTCCTTTTTCACTTTGAGTGACTTGGAGGAAAGCCGTCTTCTAAAAGTTCCCCGTTGACACTTCTAAATGTCTCTTGTTGAGCAGAAGAAAAAAAGGACTGAAGATTTGGTGGGTAGCAATAATAACAAAAAAAAATAATTCCTTCCTAACAGTGATGAAGATCTTCAGTTCTGCTGGGTACTAAGGATAACAACTGAAATGACTTACGAACTTTTCAAATTATGGAGCCACTGGTACCTTAATGTAAGTACTAGCACAGTCTGCCTCTGTCAGGGAGATTTTATAGTTTTTCTAAGTGTTCCTTCTACATATTAAAACAAATCAATCACACTTAAATTTTAAAAAGAAAATAATATTTAAAAACAAAATAGATATTACTCATACTATTGCACATACCTTTTGAATGAGCACTATTTTATATTGACAACCTTTTTTTATTCTCAAACTAATCCCCAAACAATTTAACTTCTGATACATTGTCCTTCTGGCCTCATTCTGTACACACAGTCCTGATTTCGACAGGGTAAGCAATCAAGACTATATTTGGCATTTGCTCAGTTCTGTAGGGTATGTTGGCCAAATTGTCACCATCTTACCATTACTTTCCATTCCCTATGCAATTATAATAAAGTGTCCTAAACTTTTTTGCTGACTTGCTGAACTCAGATGAAAATCTAAGATGCTCTGACAGCACTTCATTATGTGCTACATTATTTCCCAAGATACAGAAAGACTTTTTACAAGAGTGCATAATAAATGAACAGTAAATAAGTTAGAAATACTTTAATTTACAGGAGATGAGTCTTGAGATTAGTCCAAATGCTGTGATAGGCCAATATCTGATTTCTAGTAATGCTTTTAGTAAGGTTTGCTATCACATGGAGTGATGGTGGGAGGTAGTTTTTTTCTTTTTTAAATTTATTTACTCTGGGTAAAACACTGAAAATTAAATCTATTCTATCAGAGAAGATACTGGCAAGACTGTAACGTAAAAAGCACTTCACTTAAGCACTTCCTTTAGTTAAATCAGAGTGCCAACAGACACTGCCAGGGAATGAAGACATTTTATTTAAAATTACACTGGCAAGAGACCATCAAATTATCCTTAACATTTTCATTAAATTGAGATACAGATATAGTTAGGGTAGTAAATCTTTTCAATACAAGGAGTTTATTCCTGAGCCAAGGCCAGATTCAGCAGTAATTGTAGGAACTATTAAGACCTAAAGTCTCATCTACATTTCCAAAACAACTGTTCAAAGCTTTAGCCCAGTTTTGAAAAATGGACGGGCTCCATCCTGTGCTACAGAGCCAATCACATCAGCAAACTACAGAAAAGCATTTGGACTCCAGTCTGGGTAATTGTTCCATGTATTGTTGCCTTGGTTCAATGAGATTTTGGGGGCCTCTGTTAAGAATCTTCAAATACCTATTGGTTGCCTGTCACCCATATTCTTAAGGCTGTAAAACAAACAAGTCGTACCTTCCTCAATACTGACCCCCTATTCCTCTCAAGGAATGCTGAGCTGAAGAGACTAAGGAACCTTATAGCCATAGTTTCTAAGATCAGAATGCTACTACGCCACGGTGTCAGATCCTTTATAATATCTACATGGCAAAATTTCCCCCCTGAGATGCCACTATTTCATTCACAGCTTCTAATTGAGCAAGATATTTATTTTCAGCATCCAATCTTCTGAGGAGCATTGGGGTTAAAGGCTTATTATAGTTTTATAGCCATAATTGCAAGACATTACTATGTTATTTGGCAAGTGTTAGTTAACCATATATCCTATTTTGTTTTCTGGAGTTTAAAAATATAAACATATAAACATAGCTGCAAAGATGTTCAGCTAAGTAGCAAAGAAAAGATGAGGATGTGTTTTTTCAAGTCTGCCTGAAAACTGAAGTATTTATTTATTTTGATAGGAATGGAGCATTCAGGATCCTTAGATGTCTTTGAAAGCCCAGTTGTAAAGAATTGCCCTCAAGTGAGCACAGATATAACTTCATATTTACCTTGTTATCTTTGGCTCACCTTTAATACACCTGGAATCTTTCCCTATACATAAGCATTATAAAAATTGCTGTTCCAAGCAAATTCCAACACGTTGATTTTATCCTGACAGAAACGTGTGCTATGGGCCAGTACACATCCAGCTGTTGTTAAAACGTGTTCCGTTTCATTTCCTATTTAAATTGGTTGGCGTATTTTCACCCTCCCTTGGTGCCCCCATAAACAAGACACTTACCAAAATCAAATTTTTGATGTGCTTTCAGGAAAACCAGACCAGCTTATTTCTTTGAATTAGGTCGCCTGAACTTCCTTGTGATCCAGAAAAACACATACACACATGCACGCTTACATGTGTATGTATTGATACAAGAATATATGGAAGTGTTTTCATGCAAGAATTCTCAAAAGAATTTAAAGAGGTCCTTCATGACAAACTACTCATAATTACAAATGCTAACAGTCTTAATGTCTGGAGAAGATCCCAGTACACCCCAACCTTCGTATGTTAAGTATGAACACTCAGATGGATTGTTTGTTGTACAAGGACTTGGATCTTGTAATAGTAAAAAAAAAAAAAGAATGAAAACAAATGCCAGTATCATGCTCCTTCAGAAGATAAGTTTTCATTGATCATTTCTTTTGAGATGGAAGTGGCCTCCATCTGGAAACAGAGGGAAATTAAAGGCAGCTAGTAAGTTCATATTGTGAAGACTCATTTAAAATGTATTTGAGGACAAAAAAAATTGTGATCTTGTGGAAAATACTTAGAGAAGGCAAGAAAAAAACCCACAGAAATCAATTTAGATAACTAAGAGGAAACAATAGTATTCTGATATTTTAAATTATTCTGGAGAATTTACTACAGTTAGCCATGGAATCCTAGAAAATTTGAATTTGATTTACATCTGTGCATCTTTAACGTTTCTACATGGGTGTTTTAGCTTAGTGCTCTATGAGCTGTATAGATTCATCTCTAATCTTAGATTTTGGATGGCTCAGGTCCATTCATCCAGCTTTGCCATTGATAAAGATGGACATGGTTACACTGAACTCAGGAGGAGTAAAGACAGTTCATACTGCCTTAGAATAAAGTTCCTGAATTTTATTCCTACCTACTCATATATTTCAGCCTAATCTAATTTTAGCTGTCTAAATGTTAGGCATCTGGTCTAACCTCTTCATCCAGACTTTTCAACACAGAGAGTCACTTCCTTCCTCTTCTAAACTCCTCCCTTACAGCAGGTTCAGAGCCCTGGATGTGTTGATTGACTGAAGGTTCATGATGAGACACTTGCCATGTACAAGGCTGAAGTTAGCTGGGGCGAATTCACCCTCCATGTGACTGAAGACAAGCCACACAATAAAGAAGAAATTTATCCTTCATCCTTAAAGAAGGAGCAGTGTTGTCTAGACACTTCTAAACAGACTTTAACACCTAAATGACAAATGAGCAATAAAATTGTTTAGTATTACTGTTAGTGTCACAGAAGGATGTTTAGAAAAGCACCAGAGATTGTTGAGTAATTCCCATTTTACCCATTCTAAAGACTGTAGTTAATATCTACTGTAGAAAAAGACACAGAAACTACATTTGTCTTTTACTCTCTGCCAGTACATTTGGATTTTCAGAATACAATTAGGAAGAGGGGGAGGTGCCACAACCATGATTCAGCAGATGTAGTTTACATGCTGAGCACTTCCACTAACCTTCTATGTAGTCCTGATGAAGTGAGCTGGCTGGAAAACAGCTGTGCACAGAAGGACCTGGGTTCCACCTAGGTAAGATGTTGAACATGAGTCACCAGTGCACCCTGGCAGCAAAGAAAACCAACTGTGTAGCAGGTTATATTAACTAGAGTGTAGCCAGCAGCTTGATGGAAGTGAGTCTTCCCTTTGGCACTTACGAGATTGCATCTGGAGAGCTCCGTGCAATTTTGGGCTCCTCAGGGCAAGAGAGGCTTTGAAATACTGGAGCAAATCCATCAGATGACCAACAGGGTGATGAGGGGCTAGACTGTAGGATACAAAGAGAGGCTGAAGGAATTGGGCTTGTTCATTCTTGAGACCAGATGCTGAAGGACCTTATTGCAGTTTATAACCATCTAAGGGGAGTGCAGAGAGGAGGTGGAACCAGACTCCTCTTGAGGCAAAGGACACGAGTTGCCGTGAGGGAAATTACATTATTTTCAATTAGATGTTAGGAAGAAACTTTTCATGCTGGTGGTGGTCAAACACTGGAATGGGACCCAGCTAGACACCTTGTGAAACCTCCATCCTTGGGGACACTCAAACCTACACTGCACAGTGTGCTGAGCGGTCTGTTGCCCTGCTTTGTGCAGAGGGTTTGAACTAAATCCACAAGTCCCTTCCAACCTCAACTCTTCTCTGATTCTGTGATTCCGTTCCCATAACTAATAGGTATAGTGTGGTTGTTTACCTCTGACCTGGTTGCTCCGGGTTCCCTTTGACATCACTGTTGTGACTCATCCACTGCCGACTTTACAAGGAGATGCACCAGTCCATAGTCAATGTTATTGCTCAATTGCTGAGATCTTTCTGATGGCAAAGGGGAGTCTCCTCTAAGCTGCAGTGACTTAGTCATATCAGCCCCACACTCTCTAGCTCTCCTTCACATTTGTAAAGCAGAGATACTCCTACCTAAATATTTTTTTGGAGGAACACTTTTGGTAATATTTGAGTCTCACTCAGAGATTGTGATGTTGATTGCTATGTACAGAAAGAGAAAAAAGAAATAAAGCCTTCCAGATGATGACAGCACCGTGGCTCCCTCCTTCCCCAAGCAATGCCAACAATAATTTTAAATCAGCCTTTTATCTCCAAATGTATTTCAGAGACACTTCAGAGTGAGAAGAGCTTCTTAACATATGAACTTTCAGATGGCTGGGTTGAAGAAAATATGGAGCTTTCCTTTAAACAATTAGGGACCATTTTACAAATCAATTTTTGTCAGGCGCCTAGAAACATTTTTCATTATCAGATTCCAAATTGTCTTGAACAGTACGAACTAATGACCTTTTATCAGTCCAGTTTAGGGCACTCTGATACGTCTCTGCTCCAATTAAATAAATCACGAACCTTAATTAACAAAAACTGGCATGATTGCAAAAGCAGTGAATTGGTTTGTATGCTACCTGAGAGATCACAAGTGTACAGTAGTTACAATTAATGGATTTAATTTTAAATGCTAGGGCTCCTGCATGAAAGTGCCTGAGAAGTCCATCCTGGCATTCTTATTACTCTTTAATTATAATTGATGTACCTGGGAAAGATGTCGGCAGTGTACATTTTAACACAGGTGCTAGTCTCCCTTAAGAACTCATAGTCCTTGCTTGAAATAGTCAATGATATGCAACAAGGTTTTGATGAAATCCAAATTTATTAGGGTTATTAAAAGTTATTAATTATTTGGCACTGTAGAGATGTAATCTAGTACTATTTTTCAATAGACAGCTTTATATATTTAAGTTTCAGAATTGAGGTTTATTTTTAGTTTAAAACATTTCTGTCCCTCTTGGCCCCCTTCTATCATCCCTTTTTCTTGCAGATTTTGCTCTTTTTTTCCCTTCTTAGTCTGAGCTCTCATCTTCCAAACAGATATTTCCAGCTATTTTCCATGCTTTTTTCCCAGCCTCAAGAGAGCTCTTCAGTGCTCTACTGTGATTGTATGAGACAGCTCCCAGGAGGTTCAACCAGCAGTGAATATCAAGTCAAAAAGATGAAGTCGGTTGACATCAGCAGAGGATAAATCCATCTTCTGTAAAATAACATCAAGTCCACTGCTGGTTGTTTGAGGTGTCAAGCTTGAACTGAACAAAAGGGGCCTGATAATTCAATATTTTCCAAGGGTAGTTTTCTGCTTCCCTCCATCCCACCTGCAGCCCAGCAAGCAGGGGTGACAGTAGACACAGGTGGAGTCAGTAGCTGTCCAGGGCAGGACAGCAGCTCTGCTCTCACTTGGAGAACAAGACCAGCAGCTCGTGCCTCTGCAGGAGGACACAGGGAATAAAAAGTGGCAGCAACAAGAAAGGAGGTAGGCAGTCCCAAAAGTAGACTCATCTCTCCCCTGAGGAGCAATGGCAAGGTTAGCTCAGCCACGATCTTCATCCCAGTCTTCCTCCCTACTTGGTACTTCCACCTTTTCAGAGCTGGCTGGACCACACTCCCACCCCTTCATTCTGAGAGCATTCCCATCCACTTCACCAGATCTCACTGTTAGACACCGCCCTTTTCCTGCAGAATGAGTTTAAAAGGATTATTTGTTCTCCCTTTGACAGCACAAACCTTGTGGTAACTTGTCCTCTTATTGCCTCACCTTCTGGACTTATTAGACTGTAGGAAGACTCCAGCAGTCTGTTAAAGAGGAAAATTAATTTTCTGATTACAGAGCCTGGAAATGGCAAGTAAGTGAGTCCTGAAGGCTCATAAAAAACAAGAGGCAATTAAAATTAAGCCCATATGGATTTCGTCATTGACTTTACAAAAGGTTTGTCCTTGACTTTAATGCGGTCCAAATTTTCTTGGTTCCTACAAAAATATTCTGTTAAGGATGTATCATGATTATTGGGGGCACATTCATAATTTTTGATTTTTTTTTATGGAACTCTGTAACACAGGTATGATCATTTGCTAAATTTTGTGTATTATGCATCTCTGGAACGCAAACCTGTAATATAAAAATTAAACTATGTGAATCAAATAATGGATGTAACATCTATGAAACTGTGTTTTGTGTTAATTATATACTCACTTTCATCAGTTCCATTTTCTATGCTTACCAATTAGTCCCTCCAGCAATTGGAATCAATAACAGTAATGGATGGTGGAGAATATAAACAAAGTACTTTTAACTGAGAAATGGAAACTTGCCTACAAGTTGTGCTTGATTTGCACTATCTGGTACCCTAGTCAAATAAATAATCAAATAAGTATTTTGGCCAGATGAAGATGCTTGCTTGGTCTCTTGTGGAATGCAGAACATGGAATTTGGTCCATTTGCCTCTGGAGTGATCCAAATACTTTGGATTTAAGACTTGAAAAGGTGTTCTGCTTTATGCACTCTAGTGCCCTGCTACCACATATATACATGTAATCCTTTGCACAAATTTATGGAATTCCATCATAGGAACACTTTGACTGAAGTAGAAACTGATAGGTTTCCCCTTCAGGAGATTGGCCAATCCCTGTTTGAGTCCTTGTGGCCTCTGTAACATCCTCCAGCAGCAGAATCCTGCTATGCCTATAAATGCTCTGTGGGTGAACAACTAACACCCACTGTTCCAAATTTTTTACTTGAGTGTTTATTAGGTGTCCCTCAGTGTTTATGTCTTTCCCATTTTCTTGACTAATCCCCCTAGAAGCTGTTGCAGATTCTGGCTGATACGGAGCCTAAAACCATTCTTCTAATTTGCAGCCCAGCTCTGTCCATGGCCAGTTAATGTCCATTTATTCTTGCAACAGCATTGGTCTCTGTCTTACCTGGTTCAGTGTTGATAGGCAAAATCTTTTTTCTGCCCCATCAAGTTTTGTTAGGCTGAGGAAACCTTGTTCTGCTGAGTTAGGTGAGGTTGCCAGAAACAGGCTGAGTCAACCTATCAACCTCTTGCCTTTTAAAGTTGTGATTCTTGATTTTCTTCTCCTCCTCCTCCTCCCTCTCTTGTCCATGTGTATATTACCTGTGCAACTGGTTCTGGCTCTTGTCTGACCTTTCAATTTAGCTGATTAAATCAACAGGAAAATAACCCAGAAGAAAACATAAAGAGTTTTCTTCTGGTTTAGGGAGCTTGATCTGTTCGGAGCATGGTCAAACTGGGCTGGTTGAGACCTCCTTCAGGAACCTGTTGAGATCAGCTCCCCACTCCACTCCTAGTCTCATTAGGCCCTCTTTACACTTTTTGTAGAGCTGGGTGCTGTGCTGCAGAGCAGGTCTCCCTTGTCAAAATGAAACTTTCTTTTCACTCTTTGTAGCACTTCTGTGAATGTGTTTCCATTGACTTTTCTTACCTCTGCAGGACACTGTTGTCTCCAAATAGTCCTGGTATTCACTGGTACATCCTGATCTTCCTTTTCCTCAGAACATTCTCAGTTGAGTTCAATTTACAGCAGAAGCCCCTCTGATGTCTCTCCTAAGGCAGGACTCTTTTGCACACAGAAATTTGGACCGAGTTTTGGATTCCAGTACTTTTGGTTATTCAGTACTTTCTTTCTCATGGATATTCAGATTCCTTTCATTGTCAACAGTGCCTCTCAGCTTTTTATTTTTGTCAAATTCCTCATGTCGCAGTCATTGATAGAAATATTGTACAAGACAAGCCCCAGGCTGGGCAGGAGCAAGAGAACATCTTTGGTGGCCCCTCAGCTTCGACAATTTCTGCTTGACCAAAGTTTTTCTTCAGTAAACTGGGATTACAGTAATTTTAAGGGAAACGTAATGTTGTATAGCGGACAGATTATGTCAGACAACTTGACCTTGATTTTTTTCCTCACCATCCAAAATACCATAAAGCCTAAACAAGAGGAAAAGTTAGGAAAAAAAAAAATTTAAAATATACAGGTTCAATACAATCAACTACTGTACTCTGCTTGTTATTTTTGTTTGTTTCTGTAAAGGTTCTTTTTAATTGGATTTGTTTCCAGGGTAGACTATCTTTGGAAGGCTTCCTGGGGAAAGTATGTCTTAAAGTTAACGTCAAGTGAATAGAAGGTCATGAATTTGTTTCAAAAGAAGACTGGCCCATATATCTGATCTCCTTATTGCTTACAATTGTTGTTAATAATTTTCAGGTGACTATGCTATTTGTTGTTATTTATTTGGCAGCTAACTAAATCCCCTGACTCCCATTATTTTTAAATTACAATGACATGGTTGGGAATCACCAAGTAGTTGTACAGATAATCTTCAGATATTTACTTAACTGACTATAGAGATAGAACAACAAGATCTTTAATATTAGCTAGTTGTTAGCTGTAATTAAGTTATTTTTAGAAACTGTCACAATAAAGTTTCATCTTTTTGCCTGACTCTGCATCAAACTGGCATAATTCCTAGGTAAAGCTCCTGTCCTCAGAAGCCACACAAAGCAAAGAAAATACCATAGGATGCAAAAAAATACATAGTTTTTGATATGCATTTGTTGCCTGCAGGGGTTCTCAAGATGAGCAAGGAAAGCACCGGGAGAGATCAGCAGAGTTTAGTGTGGATCTCTTTGTGTCCTGTTTCCTGTAAGCTGGCTGGGCTGCAAAGGTTTACTTCAGCATGGAAGTTTAACCTATAAATCAGAAAATGCTGTCAGTAGTTTTGCAGTGAGGTTGTGTGTTGCTCATATTCAAACACATCAAAGGTATTGAATGCCATGTTGGTTATATTTGTCAACGTTTTACTTTTCATTGTTAATCCACGGTGCTTCAAAGAAGCTCTGATTACTGGTGTTCAGGCAACCAAGTGAGAGATACTTCTGGAATTGAAAGAAAATAGACATGGCTGGTATTTACACCAAAGCTAGCTGATCTCATGACTGAAATGTAGTTTCTAATCATAGTCAAATCCATACACAGAAACTTTTAATCTAGTGAGATAATGCCTTGAACTCAAGTTGATTAAGCCACTGGGGCAAAGATGCTGAAGTGGCCTGGTCCACACCTGGTGCTTAATGAAATTACCAAGCAGGTTGACTTTTATCGCTGCCATTAATTAGAAAACTTGTCTTTGCCAGACAAATGAATAAATGCAGAACAATATGGACACAATTTGAAAGTTAGTTCACAGTATAACTCAAGTGAAGCTAGCTAAAAAAAACCCACAGGAGAATCAACTCTGTTCCCTGTGTAGCAATGACACTGCTAAGACTAAATTAATTCATAGCAATTATGAACATTGACCCCTTGTAGTATCAGGCCAAAGTTAGCAAATGTGTGGTTTTCCATTATCCAAAAGAGCTATCATGTTCATCTTCAATATTTGAGCGTTAAAACTGAATGAGTTTAAACTATTCAAATTTTGAATAATTTCTTTACAGTTAGCAGCCATCTTGTGCTGAGAAAAAATTCAAAGACTTACCATGTTATTTGTCTTGTACAAATAATTTTTATGACAAATAGAGTTTTGGAGGCACCATATAATGTGAAACCACCAAAATGCCTCTCCTTTGAAGGTTGCTTTGAGATATGTCCTTAAAGCAAGGATTTAGGTATTTTTGTGCTACAGAAAGCTGCAGTTGACTACAGCAAGTTTTCTGAAAATTTCCAAATGCATTTGTCTAACAGTTTGTCACCATTTTCTTTTGGGGGTATCATTTTGCTATTTATTAGTGGATGGTTTTATCTATAAAAATGTCTATAAAAAGTATAAAAAACCCCGAGGCTTTGGTCATCTTTACCCTGTAGTGATGCCTTCATATAAAAAACAGCGTTAAAGGTAAAAAAAATACATTTCAGAGATTTACTGCTGTGAAATCTGGCTACTGGGCTGCAGCAAAACAAAGATGGAAGGTACATTCCAGTTGTATGAATCTGCTAATGTAGCATCTCTTATTCCATGGATTTATTGTTCCTTTTTAATTATGTTCATGGCAGGAGCAGTATACTATTTTTAAATTTTGGCTGTTTAAAAATCTTATGCATTTGGAGAAGGATTGAAAGTTGGTTAAGTAATATCTTTTTGTGCCTCGCCTCCGCAATCTGTAGGTCATTGTGTGAGTGTTCTCACTTAATGTTCCACTGATTATTGTTTTAGAAGAAACACTGTCTAATGTGAGAAATTAATGTAATCACAAATGGACTTAAAATTTGGAGGATTAATGGATTTGATGACAAATAGTTAAAAGTCAGCCCATCACTTGGGTTTGCATGGACATTTGTTTTCAAAATAGGAATGAAATTGTTTTCTAATATATGAATAATAAGATGCCTCTGTCACAAAGTCTTAGTCATGGGAAACCAAGGCCATTACTTGAAAATGTTAGATAAAGCCATTACATTATGTTCTAAGCATTTTTAAAGCAGTTACTTTGGAAAATTTTATTGGCAAATAAAATTCTTCTTTGGAGCTGTCTAACAGTAATTTTTGAAGTCTGTAGGTTGAAAAATGACCCATTTGTAGATTATTCTAAAATCTAGGACATGGAATATTTTAAGATTTCCTAATGTGTAATTGTTGGCTTTTGTAGAGTCACCACAGTTTTACGTTCCAGAGCTTGCCATGTAACACTCTTCCCAAAATGTATCTGCTGTAAATTACTTTCCAAATTAGTTTGTCATAAAGTTTTTTGGGGAGTTTTTTTGTGGCAAATGCTGCATCACACAATTGGTTTTGTATTCATTATTTGTGAAGATTAAGCTATGCACTGTCTTCCCCCAGGGTAAGTCACACAGAGAACAGCAGAGGTAACAGATTTTATCAGAGCAGTAACTTCAGGTTTGCCAGTTGGGTGATTCAGCACTTCACTGAGTTATACACTCACCTCCTGCAGTGTGAGATGGCCCCTCACCACAGCCCCATCACCACAGTCTGAGCCTGAAACTTGCCCTTTTCCTGCCTCCCTGCCATCCTGCCAGCTCCCAGGGCAAGAGGCTCTGTGGGATTCCCAAGCTGCAAAGTTAGAGCTTCCTTGGCTCTAGAGAAAAGCTTGAAATGCAAATCAGCTAAGGATGATCATAAGACAGCAATCAGGAGCACTCGAATATTTGTGCATTTTGTTACAATTTTTGAGTCATGCAAGAGAGTTTTCAGAGTGACCCAGAGTAACACCTTCCTTCATTCCTGTGCGGGGGGAAGGAGAGAGGGATTCTCCCACAGAGATTTGAACCCATCATTGCTGCTTCAGTGCACCAACCTCATACAGCAGCTCCAGGGCTATGGTGAAGATGTTCAGGCACAGGTTTCAATGGGAGAGCACCACGAGAAATGGATCTGACACCATAAATAAACCTAAGGAAATCCACCAGCAATCCCACACCTGCCCATGAACAATCACACACTCCACAGTGCAGGGAGGTGGTGCCAAAAGTTCACATAGTCCCATAGTGGCTTCTCCCAGTTAAGCCATTTTAGGTGTATATGATCTCTGACTATTGTCATATCCTTCTATCTCCATCTATCCTCCTACTATCACATCCTCCTGTGGATGTGAGCATTATGTCATGTATTACCATGTATAAAATGCATTACCATGCACACATAGAGGAAAAAAAGGAGGAAACTGGATGAGACAGTCTCAGTAAGGGCCATGAATTACTCCTTTACAGGACAAAGATTTCCTGAAATCTTCTCTTTTAAACTGGGCTTGTATCCTTATTTATTTATTTATTTATTTATTTTTCATTACATTCAGAGTAGGAAATCTGTTGCATTTATGCAGTCTGGGCTTCATGTGAAATTTTTTTAGGGTATGCTATTATTTGAGGGCTTTTTCTACTTCAGCCAGCTCCTGGCTGGGGCAGCGATCAGTGGTGCCTTGCAGCTGGTGAGTCAGCACATCACAAGAGACAAGAGGCTGGCAGCTGTGGAGATGATCTGTCAGATGGCTCCCAAGACCACTGGGTTTAGGTTTAATAGTTGTTTCATTTCTGTTGCTGACATGTGGTGGGTAAGACATCAGCTCTCTCTTTTGCAGACAGACTACTCCCACCCTGGCACCTGTGATCAGAGAAATCACATGCACCTTCCAAATTACTCAGCCTCACCTTGGAAAGACATAAATGACCAAGATATAAAATCTCTGCTAATTTTAAGACCAAAAAATGAAGTAGAAGAAACCTTTTATTTAAGAAACAAGACAAATTCCTTCAGTGTTCTTTAGCTGTTCTTAAGAGTAATTTTCATGTTGCTTTTAAAGCACATGACGGAGTAAGATGGTGTTCTGAAAGGAGAGAAAAAACCCTGAAGAAATAATAGAGGTCATTTTAACAATCAAATCAGTTGTGATTGATACTCCATACTTTTATACTTTCTAATCCTTGTAGAGGAAACTTCAAATGACAGAAATGTCTGATGAAAGATGGCCATCATCTGGAGTTTCCTTCTCATCTGCAAGATTTTACATGGAGGAGATTAAATTGGCTGGCTTCACAGCCCTATTTCCTCTCAAGTTCATTGCTCCATTCAGTTGGTCACTGCCCACCATTTACTAACATTATAGCTGGGAAATTGCTCACAAATTGAAGCAGAGATGACATACGAGAAACACCCCAAAGTCCCTTCCTAGCAAAAATATAAAATACTTGAATACTTTCTAAAATTCCTAAGTGTATTCTTCCCTGATTTGAAAACATGGAAAAACAGCAGTAGGTACAAATGTTCACCCACAGCCCTCTGGTGCTGACCTGCAGGAGCAGATTTACACTGCACCACTGCCCTTGTGTTCCAGTCAATACCCACAATACGTGGACACCATGAAGCAGCAAAATGTGGGGTTTTTCCCAGCATGAGGAAGAACTTTTCTGTCCTTCCAGCCCCTCAGAAGTCCACGAGATGTGAAACACTCTGTCCTTCAAGGCACATGCCTGTCCCCATCACCTGTATTCCCAGTCCCACATATTTAAAAGCACATGCAGTTAATCTGCACGCACAAGTCTTTGCCCTGTATTTACTGAGAGAACCCTCTGCTAAGAGCTGTGGCCTTCCACTCCTCACTTCATTCTGCCTTGCCAGTACTTCTCTCCAAAATCCTACAGAACTCAGCTGCTCCCAGTGTTATCCTTGGGATCATGGGATGTTATAAGGAGGCCAAAGGTATGATACTGCTCATGCCAGTTGTTGATCCTTCTGATGGTTTTCTGGTTGTTTTGCATTTGTTTAAGTTTGTGCTAAAACACAGGTTTTCAGCTTTGAAGACCCTCTGTTTAAGGCAATAGAGCCACTTACAATGTAATGCTGTCAAATGCAATAAGCAGGATAAGGTTTACAATATATAAAATCAGGGTTACAGTGTTATGGTGGTCTGGATTTCTTTTTTTCTGTTTCTTTCAGATCACATCTGGTACAGTTTCAAAATTTTTTCACTGCACACTGTGTGTGCAATGAGAATGATAATAAAGCTGCATCTACAGAACTTGGGCTGATAATGAATAAACCAGAACAGAATCCAAGGATCTGGGATGGAAAGCATTGTGACTTTGTTAGATGAGTTTTATGCTGACTTCGTTCCCAAAAGTTTAGAAGTTGGGCCTCAGCTTAATCCAGCAGGATTTGGGTCTTTTATTATTTTTACTCCTTTTTTTTCCCAGGTTTTTACAACTTGAAGCTGCCACTCAAGTTTCTCAGCAGTTTGGATAACTCACACAGGAAGGGTGAGGTATTTTGTCTGCCAGAAAACATCCCCAATTCCCTTGACTTCAAAGAAGGCCTGCCTGGATCCTGATGGTCTGCTTTAGTTCTTTGTCAGAAAACTCTGTTTTTCACAAGGTTAAAGTAGTACTACTTTACAAATCCTGTTTGTACATGATGATAGTACAAGAGGGCTGGATTAGCCAGTCAGGCTGAGCTGTGATCAGCCTAGAGAAGACATAAGGACAAAGGAAACCTGGACACGGTCATCCTAATCCTTGGACCACTAGGCTGTTCTTCATTAATCCCAGCTGCCTGTGGCCCCCAGGATTTATGGTTCACCATAATGGTGGGATTTTGGCTATATCCCTTTTCCTAGGAATGCATGCAAAGGTCAGGCTAAAGCTGACTTCCAGGGTCTTTGCGATGCTGGATTGCTAAAAATAATTACATAAATTATAAAATAAAATGAAATGCCTTCTCTCCTCATCTATCCCATTTGCTTTGATGCTGATGAAAACTTGTCAAAAGTTTTGACAATTTGGAACTGGTGAATGTTGTAGTGCCGCATTATCTATCATTTTGTGCTTCCCTACTCCTCTGTTCTTCTTCAGCTCTCAGGCTTAGAACTTTCTGTCTCAGGTTTGTAAAACATCCAGCACATTGGGACTCAATGCAGGCAATAAATAGCATTGCAGCAATAATTAAAATTAGAGGCCAGTGTCCAGTACTGACAGGGGAAAATGTCAGGTTTTCCCATTCAAGTAATTCCTGAGAGAAAGCAAAAGCAAGGTCCCTTTCCTCTCTTGGCACCGAGTCACTGATGTGACTTCAATTAGACATTTCAGGAGCAACAAAGATTATGATATGAATGCAGTTTAATCAGTCATTTTACAGCAGCAACAGTGGCAATTAGAAGTGGTTTAGTACTTTTAGGTCAGGATTAAAAATGATAGAATTTATTGCTGCTGATTTAGAGATTAATGTGCCAGTTAATCAATTATTCAGCTTAAAGAATTGATATTCTTCCTCCAGGCTGGCAAACTACTGTTTAATAGTTGAGGATTTATATATATATATATGGAGCTAGAACAACAACTCCTTCAGAAAAAATGCAGATGGGAAAGAATAGGCAAAATAAAAGTAGAGAACCTTGTCAGTATTCCTCAACCTCTGTAGCCAGAGGATTATTGCAGAATCAAAACTCAGGTGCAGCATTTGATTTTTGTGCAATATATAAACATACCCAGCAGCAAAGTATCCCAGGCTGCTGTTCATAGGCAGCCTGGGAATCATCTGCTCCCAGACCTGGTTCAGCTGTTGCCTTTTTTAAGGAGTTGTCAGAAGGCATTTGGGTAGAGTAGAATGAATGAATGAATGAATGAATGACATAACAAACATTGAGCTTTCTCACTGCACTGGACCATACCTGCACCTTTTGTCTCAAAATAATCCAGCTTGCATATTAAAGCTAGGCTTCAAAAACACCACCTGCTGCCCTGTTTTGATGCCAGCAGTCAGAATTGCCTGGAGAGCTATTTCTGATCTGTACAAAAGCAGAACCAAGCTTTGAATGGTGCCTCCAGACCAGTGTTTGTGCTGGTTCTACAAGAAATAGCATGAAGGAGTTACATGGCCGTGAAATTTGTGTGAGAGGGATCTGCCCTGAACTGCCGGTGTGATTCCCACCCAGCCCAGGAGGGAGAGGGATTATCGTTTCCAAGGTGCTGAGAAATCTTTGTGCTGTGGGCTGGTGGACTCATTCTGGTTTCTCTACTCAGAAAATACTGCCTCAGTGCATCCAAACAATGTGGCTACTATGGCTACATAGTCCTGTGCTGCTCACTCAGAACAGTATTCACCTGTATCCATAAGGAATAATTATGCATACTTGCAGGAAGGAGAAAGAAAAAGAAGAAAGTCAGAGATCCAAATTCCTTTTGATATGAGTATTCATACATACAGAGAAATTCTATAAAAGCAACATGCCACAGTTTGGGGGTTTTTTTGTTATTTGAATCAAATCTACCAATAGGAAATGGAAGAGCAAAAGAGAACTTTTGCAGTTAAATAACTTGTTAATGTCTAGAAACCAAAACAGTCACAAAACAGCAATAAAGAAGCTCTTCAACTGTTGCTGGAGGATGTCCATAAAGAGGATATAATGAAAAGGACTGCCCAAATTGCAAGGATAATATAGTTAATGTATTACTTCTTTTATTATTTTATCATCTTTCATTAATTGCTGGCATCTTTCCTGCAGGAGCTGGTTCCATGAAAAGGGCTTTTAGTCAAATGTCCTAAATGAAACAACCACTTAGAACCCAAGAACAAGGTCGAAACAAGGTTCACCTGACTGCTCTAAACCACAGTGGAAGGGCGAAGACTTTGGTTTTCAGTATTCTAATGTCAGGACTGAGCCAGACCCCACAGAACAATGTCCCCATGAGTACAGCTACCTCTCTATTCTGGAGTGAAAAACAGTTCTGAGGGCATTAAGAGGTAGTTCCACTCACCTTGCTGGCTGTCAGCTCACCTGGGCTTGGGCTTTAACTGTCTTTACTGAATTCAGACACATAATGGCCAGGTGGGGTGTAACCTTTTTTACCCTTCCTAGCCAAATGGCCAGCCCAGCGTTTAGCAAGCTTGGACTCTTCCCTCCAGGGAGTCCTGGGCTCAATTTCAAAAAAACAAGAATGAGGCTTGGCCAGTGCAAACATTTTGCCTTGGAACTGGCTATTGAAGGTCAAACAGCTTCTCCTATGAGCACTTTACCAGGGCAGGAGAAGCAGCAAAGAGGCAATGTCCCTGTGCACAGACAGCTATGACAACAGGTAAATGGATCTCCAGGTGACACAGCAGGGAGCAAAAGCTGGTGCCCACAACAGGGTGAGTTCATCAAGGTCACTCATCTACCTCTCCTGCTCACTCACCTAAGCCAGCAGAAGGCTGGTCTATAGAAATGCCCGTGGTCACACTCCAGGGAGTTAGTCAGAGGGTCAGGTAACATTTGGAAAGGCTTATTTCAGTTCTGTGCCGTGAAGTTTCCATTTCCATGGGCATTTCAGAAATGGACTCCAAGGAAGGGGACATCCTGCCTGCTCTGAACTCTGGGCTAAGTCCAGTGAAGTCCACAGAAACATTCCTGGTCCACCTCAGTGGGCTTTGAATCAAGTGCTTCATGCAGTAGGGTTTGGGTGACTTCCCTTCAGAAGCTGCAGTGACCACAATTACCCACCATCCTCCAACCTGCTTGAGAATCCCCCGTCTCCTCTTCATAACTTGTAGGATCCACAAATACACTCCCTAATCCAATATTTACCCCCATCTTCCTCACTAGAGACTAAAGATAATGAACTCGACTACATCAGGAATGTGGAAGTCACCAATCACATGCAGGTGTCACCATTTTTGACTGACTGATTTTTATTAAACCCCAGTGAGAGTCAGATATTTCCCAGAGTTAAACACAAGACTCCCTTAATCACGTGGTGGCCATTTCATGTTCCCATTGCAATTGTTCACTGCTCTTCTGTAGCAGAGACCTTTTTTCCAACTACCAAACATTCAGCTCACATTAAAAACATAAAACAGCAAGGATATTCTGAAATTTATGGAGAAAATGTCTGGAGAGAAACACATTCACTGATGCTGGAGTAGGCACCACAGAGACAACCCAGCAAATCAGAATCAGCCAGGAACAAAGAAATATTTCCTTTGTCAGACCAAGTTTTATAAAAATCCTGAGCTTTTGACCCCTAGACCATAACAACTGATTTTAGTGAAATTGCTCCCAGGTTGCTTGACAATGGTTGGGAGGAGAATGAATCCATATGTCTTCACTTTATATTAATTTCTAACACTGTCAGGAAGCGTAAAGGGCTGCTTTACCCCAGGCAGTGTGCACAGAACAAAAGAACAACCTCTGTCTCTTGCACAGGTTGTGTTGGTGCTTTCACTTGATGATTCTAGTTAAACCACACTTAGTTAACTGGATTTGACTATAGTTAAAGTGATATAACATATAGGGGAAACATATGGAAGTCTTGTTTATACTCATTGGGACTGTGCCAGTGTGTAACCTTCGAGTTTGGGTCTGTGTGTCCCCCCATGTTTGTTGGTGTCAGGATGCATCAGAACTGAACAGAGGCTTTTCAATTAAATGCTTTCCTGTTAACAAAGTGCTTGGCAGAAACACATCAGTTTCCTCGCTCCTGGTTGGAGTTTCTGGCCAGAAAGAGGAACCAAAAAAAAAAAAAAAAAAACTGATTTCAGGACTCACCTGCCACAAGGGGAAGGGGACCAGGTCTCACACACAAGCAGGTGCTGGCCCCTGCCAGGTTTGGTTAACAAGGTCTGTGGGGAAGATTTGGTGCTTCTATCAAAGGCAAATAACTGCTAAGTCAGTGTCACCTGAGGTAGCATTAGGACCACCAACCATGTTATGTTCATGGGATCCCATCCAAAACTACTGAAACATGAGAAAGTCTTGTTAATCAGAGTAACTTCACATCATGAGGTTACTGTTGATCCGCAGAGAGGGAAAGTGAGGCACAGAGCAGCCACGAGACTTGCCTGTCCCACTCACAGGTAACATCCACTGTGCTGACAGGGGGGATTTCTGCACCAGGGAAATTGGAACTTGAAGGCAGTTTCTTGCCAAACAATTTTTTTTTGTTTTTTCTTTTGTTTTGTTCTTTTGCAAGTAATTCAGAAATTACCTGGGAGTTGTCTCTGCACAGTTGGGTCAGCAGTTCCAGCACATGTTTACAAATTAAACACTTATTTTTCATTGAATATTTGCTGTGTCTGACATGTGTCACATGGGTGATTGATTGGCAGGGTGAAAACTTTGAGCATGAAAAATGTGATGATTCACAAGAAAGGATGTTCTTGGTAAACAAAATGAGTCTTCCCACTGGCAAAAATTTGACCATCATGTGGTGATGTGGAACAAGGGCAGAAAATATACTTCCTTCATAGACACAAGCCATACACTGTCCCAGCCCTGAAGAACAAATTACAAGTTTCCTTAGGCTGAGATCAGGGTTCCAGAGATATGTACTCTGGTTTCCCTTCCTCATTGACAACAACAACTTCCACTGTTAATCAGACTAACCTGTTCAGCTTTTAGACTTGGTAAATAGATTAAATACCTTCTTCAGGGATTCGATTTTCAAGCTCTTGCAGTTTTTCCTTTTATGGATACTTTCAGTCATTGTCAACTTTTCCTTCTTTTTCTTTCCATCCTTCCCATTTCCAGGTTTGGTGGGACATCAGACCTTCTTCAGCTTCTGCCTTCTTAAGGGATTGACACAGTTACCATCTTGATCTCTGTGCTTCCAGAGTAAATTCAGTGATTCTTTCCTGTCACAGCTTCTCCTCTTGAGAAGAGGTTCCTTCTCACTGCACTGCTTTTTCCTGACAGTGTTGCTTGCTTTCTCAAGAGTTAAGTAGTTGTAGGCTTTGATGATTTTTTCCCCTCCTTGCCAAACCCCAAAATATTTAAATGCTTACCTTGCCTCACACAATGGAAAGAACTTAGTGTGCTTAAATGTAGGTTTGAGAGTTCAAAACCTAGGTAAGAGGAGATTGCCAATGTTTTAAAGTCATTCATTTCCAAAAGAGGGGGGAAAGCAATTCTGCCATGACCTGTGTTTTATTATCTAGCTTATGATTTGTAAGCCAGGAGGACAGAAGGGACATTTCCTCTCTCTTGGATTGGCCAGAATAACTCATAGTACTTTTTAAAATCAATTATATTACATAGCAGGCTTTCAGCAGTTCAGCCTGGAGCTGCTGTCAGATCTTAGAAAACAGTGTTGTGAAGGACTTTGAGGAGCCCTTGATCCAGCCCCAGGGTGCAATCAAAAATATCTATGATATCAAAAGATATCAAAAAGATCTGACTGATCTTTAGCTACCCTAATATACTAAAAATTATTTTTCTGCATTAGACTTCAAGCTCTGTCTTCTGAATATATCCCTTCAATGCATTACAGGCTGCTCTTTCAGGAGAAATTACCTCCCTGGTATAATCCAATCCATGATCATAGTTTGAATCTGTCCATCACCTTCAATTCCAACCTTACTGCTTACCTGGAGCAGAAAGTTTATTCTTAAGACTTTGGTTTCTTTCAATAAAAGTGTGGTGGTTTAAAAGCAAACCAGCAGGAGAAATGAACCCAGCTCAAGAGGGATTACGAGTCAGAATTACAATTTGCTAAAAAGATTGCAATAAATACAACGATACAGAGAAAAATTGGTTTTAACCCACAAAAACCAGATGTATAACCCAGCACCCTGGGGCATGAACTGAATGTTTTTTGTTAACCCCTGTGCTGAGCACCACGTGGGTCCCTGAGAACAAAGTAAAAGGAGAGGAAGAGCTGTTAGTGAGGATGATGGTCACGGTCTGGCCGAGAGTGGCAATCGCAGTCCTGTTGAGGTTCTGATCCTCCTCTGGATCCGAGGAGTGGTATCAGAAGTCCCAAAACCCAAAGATTAGATATGCTCAGGGTCAGGTGGGAATATCCAGTACCACCCCAGGGCGGGGAGTTTCACAATGGGTGATTTAACTCTGTGAGTCATGAGATATTTTTGGAATCTTTGATGGTCTGGGTCCTTGCAGCTGCCTATTGTGCCAGTCCCTAATGGGCCATTAGCAGAGATGACCCCTCCGGCTGGGTGTGAAGGTGCTGATGCCTCCCCCGAGGGCAGTTATCACAGCTCAGTCACTGGTGTGAAGACAGAGATGCCTCTCTGTCTCACAGAGTTCTCTGACACCCAGCTGGTCGACTGAGGGGTCAGGTGTGCCCTGGGCAGCTGCTGAAAACAATCCATTATTAACAGTTCATCAGAAAAGACACAGAAGGTGTAGAATACACAGGTTTGGTTATATCTACATAGCGATTAACTATTCCCAGCCCCTGTAACTGGGACAAAAAGTGAAGATCCCAAAAGTACATATATTTGATGCTATGTAGTTGTGTTTCCCCTATGGATCTGTTTTGGTACCGGGGAGTCCTGGGGTATGAAAAAGAGAGCTACTCTTAAAGATTTTTAAAACTTCTTTTAAACATTTTTTTAATCAGAGCATACGATTTTGCAGAATATGAAAGACTGCATAGGCAACAAATCAACAAACTTTACACATAGAGGATTCCTGAACTCCTGGACAAGCGTCCAGGTCACTGTAAAACTGCAGATGGAAAGTGGTGCTTATTTTGCTCCCATTCTGTGGATGCCTGTGAGCTGATCCTCTTCCGAGGGGCCAGCTACAAAAATTATGACTACAGATCTAAGAAAAGAGCTGGCCTTGGTAATTCTTACCTTTCTTGACCCCTTTTTTTCATATGGGTGGGACAGGAAGAGTTGCCATCCCAGAGACTGGAGGGGCACTGGCTGTCAGTCCCAAGTAAGGAAATTTGTTCAGAGTGAACAATGTAGCCCTTGGAAGTGAGTCCAAAACCAGATATTTGGAAAGGAGTCAGTATTTCTGTTGGACTGGGACCAGTGATCTATGACATCTACTAACTAACATCTCCCCTATGTAAAACTTCACCAGAATCTTTGGATGGCCATCCTTTTTTTCTACTCCTTGTGCAAGGTTTCAAAGTCCCGTGTTTACTTAAATAGGTTGATCTGATTCCAGTGGTGAATGGCAGCAAAGGTGAAAATCTCAGCAGTGCCACTAAATGAAAAATTGTCCTGCTCTAGCAAAGTTGTTCCCTTCAGCAACCCCATCTCTCACTGTCCTGCAGAGGCAGCTGTGATGGAGAATTTTGCAGGATGTGACTCTTCAGCCATAACCACCTATGCAACAGAGAATTTGCTCAACAATAGACTTGGTTACCAAGTCCAAAATACCTGCAGATAATCACCTGTGTCTATTTGTGTATAAAATTGTCATTGCATTACAGCCAGCAGCGCTGATAAAGGTTAATTACTTAGATAAATTGAAAAATCCATGTTCATTTGCAAATGGACATAAAATGAAGTCTCAATTATTATAATTTATTTACACTGTCAACTTAGATGAAAGCATATTCAAAAATATTGCTGAAGGCTGGGGCCCTGGGGCCTGATTCTTCAAACCCTCACCCTTCTAGTGGCACCATTTGAGTCAAGAGAGTTGAGAGAATAAGGTTTCTGTTTTGCAGAGAAATAAAATTGATCTGATTTAAGAATAGAGTGCATCAAGATTTCCTTCCTTGCCTAAAAGTCATGCATATTTGATTTGGATAGTCTAGAGCATTTTTGTGCTACAGTAAATTCATAGCAAATATAAAGAGACACTTCCATATATTTATTATTCCAGAGAGACTTGTAGATGGATTTCACCTCATTTACCATACCACAAGCAAATTATGTTGAAATCCTTCCAAGATCTGAAATGATATGTTTATAAATTCTCCTTATTGAACTCTTGGCCTCAAGTAACTTTATTATAATAAAACATTTAGGTGTTTATTTTATTTATTTATTTATTTATTGAAACGCTTTCTGTTTACTGTGAGAGAGGTGGCAGCAGTTTGCAATTTCACATCCATCAGCTGAATTTTATGCTGCAAAACAATCATAAAGCATAAATGCACCGAATAAAAAAAATAACACCCCAGCCTATCAGATATGTAATGAATTTCTGTATGTACTGTTGTTTTCATTATGCTGATTTACAGCCACTTTAATGCACCCAGTCTTCTTAAACAACTTAAACTTGATTGTTCTGGAACCAGGCTGTGATTCAAGATAACGGAGTGGCTCTTTGCCATCTTTTGGGAAAATTCTAAACCCCTCTGGGGGGCAAACAGCCTTGGATTAAAGACTTTGGGTTACTCAACATACAAATTATGTCCTAGACACTAAAACTAATTGCTCGAATGTGGTGGAAGTAAAATCAACACCGCTGGAGCTGGAGACAAGCAAGCAGTGAGGGGTCACAGTGTCCACAGGCATATCAGTCCTTAAGTTTTAAGAACTCCTGGTGCACTGAAGAAAACGGTTTGAGAATTTGCCTTTAATGACATGATGCAGTTCTAGCATTACTGTGTGTTATTTGTATTCACATGGCTATTGCCAGGCAGAGTCCTTTTTGGCAGTGGCACACTGGTTGGTATGTGCAGGCAGGAAGACAGGCAGCATGAAAGCCTTGCCACAAGAGGACAGAGCTCTCCAGAAAGGTCAGTATTTCAACCAGTGCCCCAAGTCTTCAGAGGCTGGAGGAAGGAGACCCTCTGTGGAACAGAGTCAATATCAATGTGCTTGCTATTCTTCCAGAAAATATTTACATCCTTCAAATAGCAGAGGAAAAAAAGGCAAGTTTATATATCCCAGTCCCAGAGATAAATCAATGTCACTGGTTAGAGAAAAACATCACTGCGAGCTTTCATTTTCACTTGCCGGTGGTTTGGCCCAAGGATGGCTTTTAATATCGGTTTTCTGGAGTCTTCCATTCACCACACTGCAACACTCTGTGATGCTGGTGGGTCCCCAGCACTCCTGCTGTGGGTGGGGTGTGCCAGTGTGAGTCCCAGCTCCCTCCTGCCTGCCTGGATCCTGGGTTCACACAGCTGAACCCATCCTAGCCTGCCAAGATGCCCCTGCTCAGCCCTTCAGGATGGCAGGGAGTGACACATTCCTGGGTTACAGGAATGCTTCTTCAGATGTTACTCAGTGGTTCCTTGCCCTGATGAGCATGAGGCTAAGCCAATGCCTGTTTGTCATAACCAAACTTGCCAGTTGTGAGGCAAAGCCTAGGAAACCAGCTGTGAAGCTTAACTTAGAGAACACCCCACAAAGCCTTGTGAACCTCACATTGGCCACAGGCCAGGAGGGGGCTTTTCCTCCTTGAGCATCTCTGTGTATCACTGTTGTTGCAGTCGCTGTCACTGAGTTCCTCTCCATCTCTCCCTGCTTTGTCAGGACAGCTCTGAGCAGCAGCCACTAATGTTGCAGGTGACAAAATGTCTCTGATCTCTGCTCTGTGGTGCCCAGGGACAGGACCTGAGGGAATGGCCTGGGGTTGTGTCAAGGGAGGTTTAGGTTGGATATCAGGAAAAGATTCTCCACCCAGAGGGTGGCTGGGCACCGATCAGGCTCCTCAGGGCAGTGGTCACAGCACCAAGTGACAGAGTTCAAGAAGCGTTTGGACTCTCAGGGATATCATGTGACTCTTGGGGATGGTCCTGTGCAGGGCCAGGAGTTGGATTTGATGATCTTTGTGGGTTCCTTCCAACTCAGCATATTCTGTGATTCTCTTGCTCAGCACCCTCTGCTCCTTTTACTGCCCAGTACCCAACATCTTCACAGGAGCAGCCCCTGAAGCTACAAAGCCATAAATGCCAGCAGTGACTGTAGCAGGAGTTAAAGCAAGTGCTGCACTAGAACTTGCTGCCAGAAATGTGGCTGAAATTACTACCACTGATCTGTCTTTTAATCTTATCTCTCCTACAGGCTCTCTCATCAGCTTCTCAGTGAGCTGTAAGTATTGTAATAACATTAATTAGGTGCCCATTAATGTCTCAGATATCACTTTTCATGCCGCATTACAGAGATACGGATTTATAAAATGTCAATATTTTCTTTCCCTGCAATATGTTAATCATGCTGCAAGTTGCCACATGAACAGGCTTCGTGGAGACTGTGATATTTATGCTGATTTAACATTTACAAGCCGCCAGTCTGCCTGGGCACTGTGCTCCACACAAACACATGTGAAAGGCTAATGGGCTGGACTGAAAAATGTGTCTGACTTAAGTAATTTTATAAACACTTTAAACACATTAGGACACTTGCAGTGCTCTGCAGACACAGGGCCTGGTCCTATTCGCTGTCAAACTGGTGGCAAAATTCCCACTGACTTCCCTGAGACCCAGCTCGCTGTGCCTTAACTAAACAAACGTGCAATAAATGTGCTATAAATGTATAGTAAATGTGCAATAAATGTAGAAAATGCAGAACCACCTCCACCCACAGCAGAGAGCCTGGGCTGGACTAAAGGGACCTGTGACAGAGCTACTCAGCTGGGCTGCAGTTTTGGACAGACAGGTGGATCAGGGCACAGGCAAGAATATTCCCTAAATTTCACACTGCAAGAAGATAAGACAATGGAACATACCAACTTATGCCTCTCAAACATATTGATTATCTTCTAAAACACAGGTCTAGTTAGAACAGGTGTTGTGTGGTTTCACCATCAGCTTTTCCTTCCCATCAGCATCACCTTGCCAACTCCCACTCCAGTCCTCCAGCCACCCTCCTCTTCTTCTCCATGTCCCCCATGAGTCCCCAGAGTATCCCCCTCCTCCTTCCTCCCCTCTCCTTTGCACACAGGAAGTTCAGCAAAGCAGAGGATGCTGCCCCCACACTGTCCATGTTGTCCTTTGGGCTCCTCATGCTCTGCTGTGTCCCCTTTACAGACATCTGCTGCTCCTTCCCAATCTGTGGCAGCATCCTGGGCCAGGAGGGCTTGTCTAGGTCTGTGTTTGCTCAGCGCCAAATGCTGCTGGGATTGATCTCAGGAGCTCCCAGCCCTGATGGATCTCAGTAGCTGCTCCAGCTGCTGATGGAGTTTGTACTAGAGGAGCCTGTTGGTTCTTTTCATGATAGCAATTTCCTTTGACATTGGTTGGTCCTAATGTTGGTATCACAGTATCATCCTCATTTTGCAGCACTTATTTCATGTAGTCCTGACATGATAACAATGTCCACTTAATCTTGCATGGAAATTTCCTTTCAGTGTCCATTGGTCTGCACTGATTTATGCAGACACTGCTTTCTTGTGTCACTGTGAACTGCTCTCCATAGATTTTCTGTGTCATTGATTTGCCATCATCTCCACAATCCAATACAATTTTCCTCCACTTGCATTTGATATTCTTATGTTGACACCAAAGACCTGCATCACTAATATTGTATTAACATCATTTTGACATGGGAACAAATCCTCATGCTAATAACATTTACTGATAATAACTCACCATAATGCAGTTACCAGTAATTTGCTTTCAGAGGATTAAGTCTTTGGACTTGACGTTCACACATCCTCTTCAGAGTGTTCCTCATGATTGTAACCTGCAATGCATCTTCCTCTCTAAATTAGTATTAATAACTGTAATACCAATCATTTGATAAATTGGATTTTTAAAGGCGTTTTAAGGAAAATGTTTAATTCTCACAGCAACCCGGACAAGAAATACACTTCCCATTCCACATAACAATAAGCTGGAGAGTTTGCTTTATGAAAAACCAGTAGATAATCCTTGGAGTAAGCAATAGCCCAAGGGCTGTGTCAGTTATGTGGGAGACTCACAGCCCATCCACTCCTCCACCTGACCCAGACAGGCTCCAGATGGCTGCCCTGACCTGCTGGCCATTCCCCATTTAAGGATCTCATTTTTTGTTACAGTCAGAGATTCTGGCTCAAACCCTAGCAATCTCTCTCGACAAAATTTAATCAGTACTGATATGTTCCCAGGAAAAGTTTCAGTTTTAATAAATCAGCATTTTCCAAGAAAAAAGACACATCTGGTTGGAAAACTCCCAGCCCACTCACATCTCTGCTATCAGCTCCAGAAAGTCAATATTATTCTCCATCATCAGGACCACCTCTACACTCCCATTTTTTAAGAAAGTGAAACTAAGGTCCCAGTAAAGTATCTAATTTTTTTTTTTCCCAAAGTGCCCAAATGATGGAAGACCCCAGCAATTTCATAGGATGCCTGTTCCAAAGTCACTTGTTATGCTTTTGAAAATCCCACCCCAAATCCATCATTTTGAAGTCTTCTTGATTTTTAAAGTCTGAGGTTCAAATATGTGGCAAATGCTAAACAAAAGCTTATTTGAGACCACACAGGAAAATCACACTGTGGTGAGAAGAGAAGGTTTTGAGCACTTTTCTCTCCACTTGTGGGTAGGGCAGCAAACCCAGGCTCTTTGCAAGCCATCCTGGTGGAAGCAGCTCTGTTTTCCCCTTCACAGCCATGTGTGTCACCTGTCCACCAAAACAACTGGAACTGTCCAAAGCCAGAGCATGGCTCCTGCCAAAAGGAGATGCCACAGATGCATTTTAGCAAACTACTTTTGAGCTCAGCCAGCAGAAGCTGTGGTTGAAACCACTCCCTTGTGTATTGTCCTTTGGCAGAATCATGAAATCACAGAATCGTAGAATGATTTGGGTTGGAAGAGACCTTAAAGATCACCTGGTTCCAGCCCCTCTGCCATGGACAGGGATTCTACACACTAGAACTAGTTGCCCAGGGCCTCATCCAATCTGGGCTTGAGGACACAAAGTAGCCCAGCACTAACTTCCAGTAGCAAACCTGACATACTCATTAGCCAGCTGAGAAATTTTGTGGAACACAAAAGGATTTCCCGAGTTGTCCACGATTCCTCTTCTACTTGCTGAACCAATCTACTCAGCAGAGAGCTTTAGGAGAGCTCAGTATTAAACTGTCATTTTGTCAATAAAATGTCATTTCATCAATAGTATGTTCAGGTGGCCGAATGTTTCTGCGTAATTAATTTAACTGATGCATTAAGGAATGTTATACACAATATTAATCAAAAAGTACTGTCAATATAAGGACCATATATAAACCCAGCTAGGAAAACTACAGACCTGTTTGAAAGATAAGCTCTCTTTCCCAAGATGATCCTTCAATCTAGAGAAATGTAGTTCCACTATTGAAAATGCCACTAAGAAAGTAGCATGATAGACCATGGAAATGTACTATTTAATTCCCCAAATTGTTTCCTTATCAGCAGGGTATTACTGGGATATGAACTTGAATTGTAGCATCTGATAGGCAGGGATCTCTGAGACCAGAGCTTTAAAGGAAGTGGAATTTGTGGTTCGTGGGAAATCCTACAATTTTTACATATGTGTTTGTTTTGAGTAAAAATAAACTGCAAAATGTTGTGAAACTTTCTGAGGAAATACGGCTTCGGAAACACGCTGTCGGGTCAAGTAAAAGGATTTTCTTGCAGAGTGGATTGAAATGCTTTGCTGTGTTAAATTTTTACGAAGTCGGTTCGGCGATGAAAACGAGGTTATTTAATCCTCGGAGCGTCATGAATTCCTCTGTGAGCAAGTGCTGAGCGCAGCGGCAGCCCGATGGGCAGGGCAGTGACCACGCTGACCTCTCCCCCCCGGCGCTGCCTCTCCCTGCCCCACTGCCCCTCCCCATGCCCGGACTGCAGACCTGGACCCCTCGCCCATCCCTCCTCACCTCCCACCACCCTCTCTCTGCTCCCAGTGTTAGCATCTCTGTCTCTGGGGTCCCCCCACTTGCTTCCATCGCACCCGGCTCTGAATGTCCCTGCCGGCTCTCTCTGCAGGCGCGGTACCCACGGGGAGCATCGCACACCCGGCTCTGCCGGCCCCGGCCCGGCCCCCTCGCCCTGCTTGGCCCTCACACCCCACTCCTGTGGCCCCGGCTGCTGCAGCCCGCGGGAGGCAGGAAAAGCAACGACGGGGAGGGAAATCCTGCTCGGATCCCGACCAGCGCTGCCTCCGGAGCAAAGGCAGCCCCCGGGAAACGCGTGGCTCACGGAGGAGCCGCTTCGGAAAGTTTTATGATTTGGCCAAAGGCTGGGTTTGTGGGATCAATGACAGGAGACGTGCCCTGTGCCAGGGCAGCCCGACCCCTGCCAGCTGCCGCCGTAAATCGCTGTGGCTCGGTGGGTGTGCAAACACCCTCACTGGGAAGACTCTCAGCAGGGTGAAACAATGACGCTATTTCATAACCTGGGTCTCGGAAATGCCTGAGCCATTTCTGCTGACTTAAAAAGGAAAAAAAAAAAGAAAACAAACAGACAGAGATATTCAGGAATTTCAGCCCACGTCGATCAAACGTGTGAAATGAGAAGCACGTAAAACCAGGTCTTAGAAAAGGCGTTGTAGGCATATTTATTTACAGACAAAATCAGCAGGTCTGCCACTGGTAACAATAATTCAGACGGGGAAAACACAGTATTGCTCTCACTCCTTAGAGATAACAGTATGAGGCTTAAGGGGACAATGCAGCAGCATCTACAGGAGCTGTGCTGGATTTTGTATTGACAATATCTTTGAACATTATCAGAAAATTTTCAGTTCTTTTACTTGCATGATTCATTCTACCACAGAAATAGCTCCACTGTAGTCAGCAGAGCTGCACGACCAAAGCAATGTAATATTGCTCTTTAAATTAGGCATTTTATTCTGAAGTTAATAACACGAACTTCAAATTATTTTCTAGCCTTCTATAAACAGCATCATGTTCTAGAAGTTTTTATCAGGGATGTTATGAATTCCATTACCTTCTTATAATTATTGCCCATCCTTAACATGGGATATAATTTGTAGCATCATGTAATTGGTGCTACAAAACATTATCTGTCCCCAAAAAATTATAGGTGCCACAACAAGTTACCACGTGCTGCACAAATGAGCCAGTAAAGCAAAGAAACAACTTAGATTTATCTATTTTATTTGTGTTTGATATTTTCAGTGTGTCTGCATTTTAAATGCATTTTAATGTAAAGGTTAATGGAGTTTTAATAAAGGGCAGATGGCTACTCTAATTGCAGAACACCCAGCATACTCTTTTAAAAACCTCTTTAGCTGGCTAGACAGATATTAATAATTCTGAATGCCATTAGAAAAAGCAGAGGTTTGAATCAAATGATTCCTCAAAGTTAAATTTATTATTAAACCAAAACTGGAGTCATTGCATACATTTTGCAAAGAAAAATTGTATTATCAATATATTTCCCATCAAGTGATCCTGTGAACTCTCTATTATCTATTATCTATAGCTAAATTATATATACTAAGGCACCAAATGTTCAACTTCCTCTTACATATTGTTTTTCATCCAGGTGTCAACTTTCAGCCTTTTTTTTTAATTCTCTAAACATTTTGCTTGTCACTCAGTCTCCTCCCCACTTCACTAATTTGATTTTTTTTTTCCCCAAGAGCATGATTCCTGGGTCAGATACCATTGTGCATGCACATCACAATGCCTAGTATGTGTCTTAAAAACAGAAGGAAAAAAAGGAAATAAAAAGCATGAGCTATTTTGTACTAGGCCCTGTGCCAAGTAGAGCCTCCTGCCTCCAGAAAATACAGTGAAAGCAAACTGTATCTATGAATATCTTCAGAGCAGCCAGTTCACTGGGAGTGGAAGGTGGCCAAATGCAGGAATGAAGAAGTCACAGGTACAAATACTGTGGGGCTTATCACAAAAATAATTTGATTCTGTGAGTATTTAGAGTCAGGCACTTCCAAGAGCTAATTAAATCCTCAGGAGCTCTGATGTGAATCTGAAGGCACAGCAGAATGACCGTGTAACACCTCAAATAATTTAAACCGGACAGCAATTTTCTGCTTTGGAAATAATTTCTCTAACCTCTTCCTGCCCCCACTGCAGACCCCTCTGCACAAGCCCATGTACACCATAACCATCCCCATCACCCTCTGAAATTAGCAGTTACATTAACAAGGTTTTGAAATATTGTCTGGAATGTGGTTTGGGGCTCTACAATGGAAGAGACGTAAGTTTTATATCATTTTATGAACAGGCATTAATCAATGCTAAATCACAATGAGAGTCTTATGGAATCACATATTACAATCTCTCTAAATCGCAGGAGGAACTTGCCATGATTAGTGTTATTACCACGGCATTTGATGCAATCAATAGTGAGTGCAGTTCACGTTTAGGCTTTACCACCTTAGATGCTTTTTCTGAGCCCACCGTGGACGGGAGAGACCTTTGGAGCCCAGGATAGGAAACAACAGTATTTGCCACATTATTGATCTGCCCTTATGATTTGTCTTTTTATCCTTCCTGGCACTTATGTTGTTCTCTGACACGCACACTGAAGTGCAAACAGTCCCAGAGCTAAATAGCATCAAGGTGAAGAGAGTCTTCATGTGCATCCTGGAGGGATGGCAGGTATCCCACTCTCCATCCACATGGATCTGTTATTTCTCCAAATAATTCCTCTAAAATAACTGCAAGAAGCTTTGCCTGGTTGAAGAGGGGGTCCCATGGAGGCAGGGCTGGAGATGGAGGCTAGAACTGGGATATGAAGCTCAAGGCAGCCTCCAATATCTATGGAGCCGAGTTCCTCCTGCTGCACTCCGAGTGACACGAGGTGAGTTAGGGACAGCCAGAGCAACTCTGCCTGCTACAGGGGTGACCCTGTGCCCAGCTTTTCTTTGCCCAAGCCCACAGATGTCAAGGAGAGATTCAGCATCACTCCATATGTGGGTGGGAGGCAACTTCTCTGTTCTGAGTGTTTAAGCACAAGTTGGTGAAGGGCCAGTGAGAAAGCTCCAGGTTGTGCCAGGGACCTGTGTACAGACACGGTGTCTGAGACACTCAGCCCCCACAGTGGCCCCCAAGCTCTCATGTGATGGAGGGTAGGATGAGTTGAGCTGGACCAGGGAGAAGGCATCAGCAGGGATGAAAAACCAGGAGACCTGGGGGTGTTCACATCCATTTTCTCAAAGGGGGAGTCCCAGGGGGGACAGTGGAGCAAGAACCAGAGCAAATTCTCCACAGTCCCACACTGTCACAGCCCAGCCATGCTCACCTGCCCCCTCAGTGCTTCTGGCAACCCCCTCCCTGGGGGGCTGCTCGCTCAGCCTTGTGCATGTTCAGGTGCTCCCCATAGGCTTGTAGGGTCCCCTTCAAGACTCACAGTCCCCTAAGACTCTGGGGACAGAGCCAGCTCAGCTCCTGGAGGAGGTGGGACTGCATGGAGTCTGTGGCTGCTCAGGGAGGGTGGGGCTGCGCCGCGGGTAGGATGACCCTGGAGAGGAGTTAAGCAAGATGATCCACGATATCCAACCTTTCTTTTAGGGTAGCTCTTGGAGGTCTTTCCTATGCGGGAGAGGGGAGCCGAGAAAGTGAAAGAGCACCGCCTCCCCCTCTGCTTCTGATACAGGAGGGACACACACATTCCTCTCCATCCCCAGCACATCCCTCGGGTCACGTACCCAAGGACTGTTTTGGGGGGCCCTGCACACCACCCCAGCCAGAAGAGGGCTCGCTATTTAATTATTATTTAATCAACATATAGTTAATGTATGTTTAATACCCCGTTATTCCCTCTCTCGTGCCCAGCACAGGCTCCTGCCCAGGACAGCAGCGGGGGCGAGGTGGGTGTGTGTGAGGTATGTCCCTGCAAGCCCCTCGCCCCTTTCCCCTGCTTTGCTGGCAGGGAAGGGCGTGCCGGGGGGAGCCCCAAAGGCATTTCGCAGCTCCCGGAGCTGTACTGAAAAAGACCAAAACAAAAACCCCACACCCTCATCTTTTCCCCTAAATGTCCAGGTTTGTCCTTAGCCGGCTGGTTCCCCGCAGCGGTGGCAGAAGGAGCAGCGCAGGCGATTTTCGGAGACTTGCCCTGCGCAGCCACCGCGGCCGCGTTGGGAGCGCGGAGGGGCCGCGGGGCGGCCGGTCCTGAGCGCGCAAAATACGCGCGGTGTTTCCCAGTGATGCATTCAGCCAGATGTTCAAGACGTATGAGAGAAGAGTAGTTAAAACCCACATTATATAGTTCTGCCTAGTCTAAAATTGCATGCGCTGACCCATATATTTTAAACTGTAAACGGACTCCAGTCACTTAAAATATTGCAACGTCGATAGGACTAATTAATTGGAAATAAGAAACGAAAGAATACAATTAAACGAGGAGAGAATCATTTTCTAATTTAATAGCGGGACATTTATAAAGATCACGAGCTAAAAGGCATCGAATGATCCTATCGACGGAGTGTTAAATCAGCGCAGCTGGAGGCGGGGCACGGCC
>VXBX01006763.1:0-29489 GCA_013400415.1 Scytalopus superciliaris | reverse complement strand
TCCTCCTCATCATCGTCCTCCTCGTCCTCCTCCGAGCACCCCGCCGGCGGCCCCGCCGACTGCCTGCGCACCGACAGCCCCTCTCCGCCGCGACTCCTGGCCGCGCACTGCGCCCTGGTGCCCAAGCCCGGGTTCCTGCCCGGGGCCGGTGCGGGAGCCCACCCGCACCATCCCGCCTCGGCGGCCGGCATGGCCCTGGGACTGCACCCCGCGGCGCCCGGTGGGCCGGCCATGCCGGCGCAGGCGGCGCTCTACGGGCACCCGGTGTACGGGTACTCTGCGCTGGGCGCGCAGCACCCCGCGCTCTCCTACCCCTACTCGCAGGTGCAGGGCGCGCACCCCTCCCACCCGGCCGCCGACCCCATCAAGCTCGGCGCCGGCACCTTCCAGCTGGACCAGTGGCTGCGGGCCTCCACCGCCGGCATGATCCTGCCCAAGATGCCCGACTTCAACTGTGAGTATTCGCCTCCCTCCGCAGGGCAGTCGCGTCCCTTCCCCTGCCCTGTCCCGCTGCAGGGGCCTACCGGGACCTGCCCCCTTCCGAGGGGGACGAACCCGCCCCCCTGCCCCCGCCTAAATAAGCTGAAGAGTTAAACCGGGGGCGACATTTATATATATATTTAAATTTGTGTTAGAAGAAAGAAACAGCTCTCCGAAATGGGAATGCGCGGTCACCTCGCCATTCCCGGCCCTTGAGGATCCCCGGGCAGCCCGGCCTCTCAAGGCAGGTTAAACGGGAAGGTGGCAAATCACGCCTTGCCTTTGCAAAACGCCCCTTCTCGGAAGGCAAAAGCCGCCGGGGAAGGGAGGTGGGGAGTGGTGGGAACAGGGCAAGGGCAGGAGTCCCCATGGCGTCCCCTAAAATCCCAGCTTCAGTGTAGCCCCCCAAAAGCGGGGTCGCAGGTCGCATCCACTCAGGTTCACCCACCGTTCCTAATTTTGTTTCCCCGTTGTTGGAAACGAGCTTTTAGTAATTATGTCAGGTCCTCTGAGGAAAGGAACGTAGGGAGGATCTGGGGTCAGCCAAAGATCTGGGGTTCTGCGTTGCCTGGGGATAACGAATAGACAAGAAGTACAGTCCGAAGCGTTTAGGTTCGGGCCCAGGGAAGGCTGGGAGCACCGAATGGAGCCAGGCAATCCCGGAGCTCCAGCAAAGCGCGGTGCTGAGCTCTAGGCCTCGCGGCGATGGGGAGACCTTGCGTGCATCTGGTTTAAGCAAAGATCGTTTTCGGAGGTGTGAGCTCTCGGTGGGAATGGCCGGTTTAACAATACCGGAGGTGTAGTTTTACGAAAATCATGCCAGGAAAAGGATTGCTATTTTTTTTTTTCCTCCCCCTTCTCCTACTCCGCACACACACTCGCGCAGACAAATAAGTCCATTGTTTCCACTCGAATTGGGGTTGTTTAGACTGGAACATTCAGGAAGAAAAAAATAATTAGGAGATCTGTCAGAGCCCTGCCTCTCAAACAAGGGGTAGAGGGGAATTAAATAACCGAGAGAAACGAGAATGGAGCCTCGGAAAATCGCACCGCGGTGAGAAAATCTCCCGGGCGCTGCGGCCGGGAGCGGACACTGTCCTTTTCTTTCTGCTGCTTTAGAGCGCTGCCACCAACCGCGGCCGGCAGACGGGAGCCGCCCCTTCCCAGGTTTTTGGTTTTTCTAAAAAAATAAAGCAAAGTAGCAAAATCCTTCGAGAAATGGGTCTTCGCTCTGCCCCAGGAACGTCCAGGCCCCACGAAGGGGCTCAGTCCCCGTTTGTTGGTCACTGGATTTTTTTTTTTTTTTCCCTCTCTTTTTTAAATCCTTAGTTTTGGTTACTATTTTTTAACCCGTAAATTATTCTNGTGCCCCTTCGCCGCGATCCCTGGCTTCGGTTTATTGTCTCGCATTTGTTAGGCTCTTGGGAAATCAAGAGACATATTTTGCTTTATTTAAGAGATTTAATTTATTATTATTTTTTTTATTATTATTTTTGGTCCCTGTGGGGGATTCCCTGACACTGTGAAAGCCGAGAAACCTCGGAGCCGGAGGACCTGAAGGTTGGAGGGGGTCCGTGCTCCGGTGGATAACTGCTCATCCTTGCTTCAGTCACACACACGCACGGAGTCTTTCCTGCCTCCCCGCTTCCCACCCCCGTGGCCGGGGATGCGCGGCCGCGGCAGGACGGCTCCGCGCTCACCTCCGCCCTCCCCCCTGTCCTTTCCCAGCCCAGGCGCAGTCCAACCTGCTGGGGAAGTGCCGCCGGCCTCGCACGGCCTTCACCAGCTGCTGGAGCTGGAGCACCAGTTCAAGCTCAACAAGTACCTCTCCCGGCCCAAGCGTTTCGAGGTGGCCACGTCGCTCATGCTGACCGAGACACAGGTAAGCCCCCGCGGCCAGGGGAGGGCAGGGGGTGCTGCCCTCGGAGGGCGGCGGATGAGGTGATGTGTTGTGTGTGTCCCGTCTCGCCCAGGTGAAGATCTGGTTCCAGAACCGGCGCATGAAGTGGAAGCGCAGCAAGAAAGCGAAGGAGCAGGCGGCACAGGAGGCCGAGAAGCAGAAGGGTGGCGGCGGGGAAGACAAGGGGGATGAGGACCTGCTGCTGCCCGCCCCCGAGAAGAGCGGCGGGAGGAGGATGCNTTTTTTTTTTTTTTTTCCCTCCTTTCTCAAAGACGGTTTTCCAGACATCGCTGCTGATTTATGCCTCGAGGGGCGGCCGGTGCCCGGCACTCCCAGGGCGGCATCCCGCCTGTCTCGGTCCGCATCCCGCCGGAGGGGTGCCCGCCTGCAATCCCGCTAATTAAACGGATATGGGCGGGCTGGGAGTGCGGCAGGTTTAACTAAAACATTAAAATGGAGCAAATTGCCGCTCCCCGGAGAGACCGGTGCCCCTTCGCCGCGATCCCTGGCTTCGGTTTATTGTCTCGCATTTGTTAGGCTCTTGGGAAATCAAGAGACATATTTTGCTTTATTTAAGAGATTTAATTTATTATTATTTTTTTTATTATTATTTTTGGTCCCTGTGGGGGATTCCCTGACACTGTGAAAGCCGAGAAACCTCGGAGCCGGAGGACCTGAAGGTTGGAGGGGGTCCGTGCTCCGGTGGATAACTGCTCATCCTTGCTTCAGTCACACACACGCACGGAGTCTTTCCTGCCTCCCCGCTTCCCACCCCCGTGGCCGGGGATGCGCGGCCGCGGCAGGACGGCTCCGCGCTCACCTCCGCCCTCCCCCCTGTCCTTTCCCAGCCCAGGCGCAGTCCAACCTGCTGGGGAAGTGCCGCCGGCCTCGCACGGCCTTCACCAGCCAGCAGCTGCTGGAGCTGGAGCACCAGTTCAAGCTCAACAAGTACCTCTCCCGGCCCAAGCGTTTCGAGGTGGCCACGTCGCTCATGCTGACCGAGACACAGGTAAGCCCCCGCGGCCAGGGGAGGGCAGGGGGTGCTGCCCTCGGAGGGCGGCGGATGAGGTGATGTGTTGTGTGTGTCCCGTCTCGCCCAGGTGAAGATCTGGTTCCAGAACCGGCGCATGAAGTGGAAGCGCAGCAAGAAAGCGAAGGAGCAGGCGGCACAGGAGGCCGAGAAGCAGAAGGGTGGCGGCGGGGAAGACAAGGGGGATGAGGACCTGCTGCTGCCCGCCCCCGAGAAGAGCGGCGGGAGGAGGATGCGGGAACTGCCCGACAGCGAACCCGAGGACGAGGAAGAGGAGGAGGAGGAGGAAGAAGAGGTGGTGGCGGCAGCGGCCGGGAGGTGCTGCCCGTACCACTCCTCCGACTGCTCCGAGGCGGACGAGGAGGACACGCAGCCCCGGGGCCGGCACGGAGCCCCGCCGCAGCCCCAGTGAGCCCCCCGCACGCCCCGCTCCCTCCAGCCGTTCTGCCGGAGGGGAGCCCCGCTGCTCCCTGGTGGCACGGGCCCCGCTCCCTCCCTTGTTCCGATTTATCCCTGCTTGGAGAGGGATGGAGAAGAGGATCCTGGGCATGCCGGGCGGGAAAGAGGATCTACGGTGAAAATAGTGTTATTACTGACTGAAAAACAGACAAAACTTGAGCTCCCTCACCCGCCCCCATCCCTGCCCCTTGGAAGCGCGTTCCTTTCGCTAAGTATCGGAAATGTTTTTGTTCTTACTATATATCGGGAAAACTGTTTATGTCATGAACGTTAAAACTGCTGGAAATCTCAATACTGTCTTTATTTTTGTATATGGTATTTATAAAAAAAATTACCTCTACTTATGCATGCTAAATTATTCCCTAGGCCCTCCCACCCGTGCGATCGGGTGGAAAATAAAAGGCGTTTTGTACTAGAGGTGTATGAGCGCTGTGTGAGGGGGGGCATGCTCGGCGCTCCCGAGCCAGGGGATCCCGGTGCTCTGGAAGGAGGGGGTGACAGCTTTCTAACCCGAATTTAATCCCGTGCCGCAGTTGTCCTATAATGTCTGACAGCGGCGTGGGGTTTTCTCGAGAGGAGCGCACGGGAGCTGCGGGTACCGAGGGACGGGCGCAGTCCCACGTCCGATGCTTTCGGGAACCCGGGGAGCGGTGGGACCCTCTGCCCCCTGCGAGGGAGCAGCGCTGATTTCCAGGGGCAGCTCGACTTTCACAACAGCGAGGGGCTCCGGCGGCTGGGAGGGGGGCGAGGGGCGCCCGTGCCCTCCCCGCTACCGAGGACGGGACCCCCCGGCGGCGGAGTGCGGGGTTTTCGATAACTGCGGGATTTATCTCGCCAATAAATTTGCAGATCAATTAATCCCTGTCACCGCAGCTCTTCCCCAAATCAATTATAGCGAATTTAAATATAATCACTGGCTCATCCCCGCCAGCTCGGGGCCACGTCTGGCAATTCATCCCCGCTAATGAATTACGGGGCGGCTCCGCTCCGCTCCCGCGTAGGGGAGCGGAGGGACCCGGCCCCCGCATCCCGGGTGCCACCGCCTCAATGGGTCACCGCTCCCCGGCAGAGCCCCGGAGGCTGAGAATGAGTTGCCCCGAAACACAGGGCGTTCCCACTCCCATGCGTTTTAACAACCACTAATAATAATTATAATATTTAAAAAAAATACATATTTTCTACAAACACGCGTTAACCTTTTAAAGGGGAATAGCGTGGCCCCTGTATAAAAACCCGGCCTGTGAAACAGGCTTGGAGGATGCATGAGATTATGGGATGGGATTCACGAAGGAATAGCGTTGTTCCTCACGGAGAGCTTCAAGTGGGGCGGCTGGAGGTGACATTCGGACACAACACGGTTAATTACCAGCCCACCGGTCCCGCACACCAAGCGCCCCGGGGCGACATGCCAAAAGTCACGATAAATCATAAATTTGGATGGACCCCATATGTCTAAAAACTTAATCGGGATGAACTCGTTTTGTTCTTGATTGATACGTACGCCCTTACACGGAAACGATCACACAGGAGGCTCTGATTTAAATTTGTAAACGATTTTCTTTTGGCCACATGCCGTGGAGACTTTAAGGTGATAGAAAAATAAAGGCATCAGTATCTCTGTTGTTTTCCACTCCGCTTCCTGTGGCTACATCTTCGCGGGTGAACGGCCTCGCAGGAGTGCACAATACCCCGTAGGGCCGTGGTGTCTCCTCCACCCTAATCCCGGCGACACGTCCGAGTTACTGCCATCAGGATTTACCTCTTCCTTATACCTTTATATGTCTAAATCGTATCAGTCTGGGGAACACACCGTTATCTTAAAAAAAATTATCAATAATTGAAATAAAATGTATAGCGTAAATAATGATGATGATAATAACAACAATACTATTCAAGCGCTACCTGGGATAACGCCCCCTAAAAAAAGATCGTCCCTCAGTCATTAATTTCCAATTAAATACCCACTAATTAAATTGGCAGATGTGCCCCACCGGGCCAGAAATGTTCTGTATGCCCAAGAGGTGTGTGTCCAAACGTGTCTCAGCACCATGAAAACCAGTCTTGCGGGTACAGGCAGCTATTCACGAACTCGGTATCAAAGTCCTACCGGTGTATTGTGTCTGTCTCAATAAAATTAATCTCTTTAAAGACCAGCGTCTCACAAGAATACCTTCAGTGTTCCAGACTACAAGGGCAAATATGTTTTTCAGATTCTGTTTTTATGGACGGATTAAAGTTTATTTTCCATAATAGGGCACCTAATAAAACTCATAAAGCTCTGTCAGTCTTACAGCTGGTGGCCTCATTTAACACTTTCACTTCGTAAATCATTTTACAACTTACCAGGTGTTTCCAAAACTGAAAGGAGAGGAGGGGGGAAGAGAGCAAGACGGGGGGAAAGAGAAATTAAAGTCACTTAAAATATAGATACGGTCCTTTGGCGGTGCGTGCGTTTGCATTGTCGCTTGGAAGGGCTTCAAAGAAGGTGTCGACCCCAACGGGGGAGAAAAGCCTTTTAATCAGGATTTCCCACCCTCTTTTGAAGTGCGGAGGCTCGTCCCCACGTGCAGGGCAATCAAAGGCTCAGGCTGATTAGCGGGGCCCGTAACGCGTGCGACACGCTCCGAGTCCCTCGCCCCTCTCCGCTCCCGCCCCCGGAGCGGGGTCTCTGCCGGGGGTTGCCCCGGGGCTTGCTCAGCGGGTCAGCATCAAAAGGGCCCCGTTATCACTCACGTCCNGACCCCGGCATCCCTCAAGCTGCCCCAGGGGTCTCATAATCTCAACCTACTCCCCCCCCCCTTCACCCCAAGTTCCCTGCAACAAGTGTGAGGCCTCCCTGCACCCAGGGTGCCCCCACACCCAGCCCTGGGGTGCCCCGTTGGTGCTGGTGGGGTTGTGTTGCCTCAAGCCACGGCACAGGAAGGGCCAGCAAGGCTTTAATCTAAACCCCTGTTTGTAATTTCATTATTCTGTCGGTTCCCTCCCCCAGACACAGTAGGTAACAAGCCTCTTAAAACTTTCATTGCTGTACTTGAGAAGTGGTAAGTATGAACATGGACCTTTGGTAGACATTTTACTTTAAAAAGCAACATGGTTTGGGCATGGATGTCATTAACTGGCAATTTCATAAGCATTAAGTGCTAAAACAAAAGAACCAAAATAGGATCCATATGTTTGAGGTAAACCTGCTAAAAGTCTTTCAAATGGGAAACCATAAATATATAATCTCCCTCAAACTCTCCGTGAAACTGCTGGGAACAAAATACTCCACTAGCAGAAAGACTACTGATTATTTCTGAATTCTAAACTGTTATGATCATCCAAAGCTAAAGGATTAATATTCTATTTCCCTATTTCACAGCTATTTCTCTAGTTCTCAGTAAGACCCATCCCACGTTTCTTCCTCCTCCTCTTACACGCCTTCCCTTTACGCCTGCAGGGCTGGACTCAGCGGGGCCAGGCATGGGAGGGCTGCACTCTGCATCCCTGCAGCTCCCTGGGTGTGCCGCTGGCTGTGTTGCTCCCATGGATCCTTCCCGGCTCTGATTTCTGGGACAGGTCTGATTCCTCTGCCAGGGAGCTGCACTCAGGCTTCGTTCCACCAGGGATGCCCCAGAACAGTGAATCTTAGCATAGATTCCCTTCTTGCTTTTCCAACTCTCCCCTTGTGTGTTGGGAGAGCCACACGATGCTTCAGCTGTGAAAGCAGAAACGTTATTTTTTAATTCCTGAGCCCTCCTTTAATTCCTTTGATGTGCTGAGTGCTTCTTGGTTGTCTGTTTGAATTCCATGAACAGCAACACAGCACACACAGTGGAAAGGATGAAGCTGACAGGGACCTTAGTCTCCCTTGGGTGATGTGTAGTGCCCAAATTACAGTCTTTCTGTCCCCAAAATGGTGCCTCAGGCCTGGCCAGAATTAAATACCAACTGCACATTACTCTGGGAGTTACTCAGCTACTGTGACACAGATTTTTAATTTTTCACTGATACTCGTACAACCATGGTGGATTGAGGTTGTCCCACATTAGAAGATATGGTTTTGTCTTTTCTGAGAATTTTTGGTTAATTTTTTTGCCTTGAGGGTTGTGTAGTGTCTCCTCCAGACAGTCCACTGCAAGGCCAGATATTTACTGTCCTCTTCTCCCTACTTTGAGGACCAAAGTACTTTAATTTAACTGAAGCCCCATGTGGAAATGGAAGCACCTGCATGGAAATGGGATCAGCTGCATCATGTAGGAGGCCAGAGTGGTCTTTCTCTGATCATAAGCTACTGTAAAAATTTGGTTTTCAGCTTTCTTTTGTAAAAGAAACAGGTTTTGCTGAGTTAGTCTAACTGGGACTGGTCTCTAAAATGAGTAGGTGAGAATAAAAGTGCCTTTTCATCTAGTAAAAGCCAGCAGAGCCAGTGGCTCACAATGGAATTGTGTAGCTGCAAGGCTTAGCTCCATTTACTGCTTGCAGGAAGGACATTTGCAAGCAGATCAAAATTTCCTCTAATTAATCCATTATTTTAAATTATTATTCACAGGACTTCTGTTAATGTTCTTGGCCAATGGTAGCTCTTGGCAGGTGGGACTTGTGTCTGAGGAGGGAGCAGAGATGGACAGTGCAAAAGCCTCTAATTCGGCTGACTCCTCTTTTCCCGCACAGAGGAGATGGGGACAGAGAATTCCTGTTCCCATCCAGCTCTGCTTGGCTGTGGGTACCATTTCCATAAATAAAAAGAAAAGGCATCCAGCATGGAATTTAATGTGCGACTGGGGCAGGGGAGTGATCTCAATTTAGAACAACATCTCAAGGAATGGGGCAGATTGTCCATCGCTTGATATCCCTGGATGCCCTTTCTGGAAGGTACGTGAAAGCCAAGCAGAAGCCGCCTCTGGTGCTAATTTCTGCAGTGTAATAGCAGCTGGCAAAGCACAGAGGTCTGCATAGACGATCTAATGATTCTTTCTGGACTTCAACATGATGAATCTATAAAGCATGTATTGCTGTAGCAGCTAGGTGCAATTTTAGAAATGTTAATGAGTAATTACATAAAGGTTGTCCACAGTCATCGATGTTAATCACTGTTCTTTTGCCAGGGATAATTAAGATGACACTTCAGCAGCATCAGCCAGTGGTTCCTGCTGTCTGTGCTGTCTCCTGCCATAGCTCTCACCCTCCTTCAGGGATCTCTGACTCCCTTTTTATCTCCCATGCTCTTAGCTCCAAGCTGTTCTGAAGGGCCTGATTGACCATGGCCTGAGGATTTTTAAGTTGTTTATAGGCATTTCACATGGTCTTGTGAGGGTGAGCTGAGGGTGCTGGGAGAAGCAGATTTGAGTGATGAGAGGCAGTGATCTGCTGCCTCTATGCTCCTGCTCAGAGCATCACAGCACTGAGCTCTGCTCTGCAGGTAACTTGCTTAGGCAATGTATGCAAGTTATTTCACCTTTCTTCAGCCTCCTCATGAAACAGTTGGTCTTCTCACCTTTTCTGCCATTTTATGTGTCTCAGGAATCCTGATGAACATATCACGGCCAGCATTAATGACTATGGAGGAGATGGAATAACAACTATGTAAATATGTGATTTGTTTTAATAAAACTTATAAATTTTGTGCACATTTTCACTCCTCAGCCCGGTGATCAGATGCTATTCAGTGTCACACAGGTTTCAGGTGATGGAAAGCCAATGATGGAGGTTTTAGCAGAGGAGATACCCAGTCCGTGCTGCTGTGGGCAGGTTGGGGTGTGAGTTCCCTCAGGCCTCCCCTACAGATTTCCCAGGTAAATGAGTGGAACTGCCTGTGTGCTGGCTCCCTGGCTGTAGGACACCAAGGAGACAAGTGTGTGACCTGTTCACCCACAGGGACCACAGACAGAGTCACCCTGTAAATGGGAAGGCCACCGCAAGGTGTCTAAAGTTGGACCCCCCTCGGGGACCAGGAGCTCTCAGCAGCTTCTACCATGAAAAAGATCTATTGTGTTGGCTCCCAACCTGCTCTGAGAGAACACCACTCTTGTAGTAACCCAGAACCTCATGAGTTCCCTTTGCTTTGGGGATGGGAGGAAGAAATCTCTTTCATCAGCTAAAGATGGCAAGATACCTGAAACCCCCACTCCTTTATTCCACCAAATCTTCATCTTTAGGAATGATAAATACATATATAGGTTAGATTTGAGGGTCAATTTCAGTAACAGAGGAAAGTGGGATAATGTTGAAAAGGCTTAAATGTGCTCTTCTGCAAAGCCTGTTGATCCTGTGCCTCCGACAGCTCCACATCAGCTTGGGCAGCCCTGGCTCCTTCCTGGAGGAGGCCATTTCAGGGAAAGTGTTACTCAGCATCCCTGAGGGTGTCAAAAACCTGGCCAGGAATAAAGACCTGCTTCCCCAGTCCTTAGCAGTGTGAAGGGTCCTTAAATGCACAAACATGGTATGAGGTCTCACAAGAACAGGGCAGCCCAGAAGCATGGATGGGTCTCTAGTGTCTCTGATTCCCACACTGACTTCAGACCACAGATAAGGAAGGTGATCAGATTCAAAACCCACAGCAGCATTCAAGATGACCTAGTGCCTGCTGCTCAAGCTCTGAAGAGCTGGTGAAGAGCTCCCTAGAGCCTCCCTCAGCAGCTTTTATCATCCTAGAAACCGTTCAGGACTCTCAAGTGTTGTTCCTGCCTTTCTGAAGCGCTTCCTCACCCCTGCCACACAGTACTTCCATCATCCCTGGTGTCATAAAAAAATCTCCAAGAGACCAACAGACCTAGTTTTAAACCATTTAGGTAGGGAAAATTTGAAAATAAATACCATCTAGCTAACATTTTAAGCGTGAACTGAACTACAGAGTAAGGGAAAAAAAAATTCCATTCAGAATCTAAGGCTTTGGCTGATTTTGTGAAGAAGATATAAGTGTAGAAAATGCAGTCAAGGTGACTTATTTTTCTCCAATGTGACACCAAACATATCTCAGCTTATTGTCTCTATACTAGAAAAACATATTGTTCCATCTCCTGGCCATAACCAACAGCTGCTCCCCTGTGGCTTCACTGCCTCCAACAATATTCCCTGCTATGTCACACCAGAGCCATGTGGGGCTGTGCACCCAAGAGAGATTTGAGGGTACTCTTACTATCTTTATGGTAAAAGGTCCATAATGTAGTTTTTAATGAAAAATGTGTCACACTTGGAAATCTCTCACTTACTAAAATGAATCAACCATCTCACTGTAACTGACAGAAGATTTTAAAGAACCATACAGAACCGGTCTCTGTTTTAATTTTACTCTATACCTCTCATTCCAGTTATATTACTTAGTCATTTTTAATTCACTTTGAAGCAGATTCCACTCCATTCACATGAGGTGGGCTGATTTTGGTGTGTGAACTCTTTTGTCCTAGGACACAAGTTTTAAGGAATTTTTGGTGCCAGCTGGCTCTTCCTAAGCTTATCCTTGATAGATGATCATTCATTTCCTTAAAGTGTTATTAGGGAAACCACATGGTATCCGATTTGGAATTGTGCATGCATCTAAATTAGCTGAAGGCTTACTGTAATTAGTTTTAAAGGAAGGCTGCAGGTTGCACCAGAATTTGGGGATAGCACAGCTGTTTTATATGGGCAGCTGTGATGTCCGTGCCTGTGGGGCTCCTGGTAAACTAAGCTTTACTGGAGGGTGAAGGAAAGTTCCTCCAGGAGATGAAATCTCAAAAAGTGGCATATGGTAAAAGAGTCGTATCTCTACCTACAATTTCTGAAATCAGTCCAGCTCAAAAAGTCTTGGGTTAAGCATACACTCAGCCTTTTAAAAGCAGCCCTCTGGATCAGATTGTCTCCTGAAAACAAAATTGCTTCATCTACTGCAGGAAAAAAAATCACACACTGACTCTCTCTCACACACACACACAGCCAGGCACTAGGCTGCAATTGCACTCAATGCAACAAAATTCGAGTATTGGAGTTGCCACTCGCATATTTATTAGGCTGAAATCACTGTCACGAACAATTGGCACACCGTGCTGCTCCCGGGCTGTAACTTCTCACGTCCAGGGTTCACCCGCAGAACAATGGGAACCAAACGATCCCAGATGTGCTCCGAGCACGGTATTGGGTTGCACCCCTTCCCCAGCGCCAGGCAGGGCAGACCCGCCGCCCCTGCGCCTTCCGAGCGCCACTGACATCAACCCTCATCCCCGGAGCGCAGGACAATGGAAAAATGGCAGGTTGAGAAAGGCCTGCAAATGCTTGGCCCATTCAGGTGCGGTGTTAAAACCCTGCCAGAAGGACTTGTGTGTGATTTATCAGCGCAACACTCTGGCCAAAGCTGAAAACCAGACTTCGCTGCCCTGTTAATTTTGATACGGAAAACAGAGAAACTTTCAAACATCGCTGTCCAGCTTAAAAGAACACAAAAATCCAAACTGCCCTAATGAGTGGATCGTGCTGTTTAAAGGGGGCATTCAAATTTTCTGGTATATAACTAAAGAGTCAAACATCCGGCTTTTAGTTAAACGCATATAAAGCCAGTGACTCCGTGTTTTCCACTGGCTTGGCAGGAGTAAGGATTAGTGTTGCAACCATAGCTGTTTGGTTTCTCAGCACGGTGTGTTTTTACCAATCCCAAGCCCTTTTCTTCTCATCAAGTAGCAATTCCCCTAAACCTCCTTTATGGAAGAATTTCGGACATTTTAAGTGGCATGTCTATTACCGGAACGATCAGGGAATGTTTCTCACAGGGGATTGATGTTGGCCAATACCCAATAGGAAGAAACCTCGATGTGCTGTATTTTGTGTGTGTGTTACTGAGCACTCAGTCCATGGCAGACAAAGCAAAACGTGTCCCAGCCGGGTGTGACTTCCCCAGCAGGCTCTGCTGGCAGGCAGTGCTGAGTGTGCAGTGCTGCAGGGAGCTCCCTGCCAGCTTTCAGTCTTGCTGCTGTTCCAGAGGGCCCTTATAGCACAGCCCTGCTATAAGGAGGAGACACTCTGGCAGGGCCAGCTTTGCTGGGACGAGTCTTTTCTCCAGGGTTAAAAGTATAAAAAACCCCCTTTATATGTATATTACATAAGTAATATGTTTAGACACACATGTATACATGTATAAGACCTACAAATTATATGTTAATATACAATAATCTCAGCTTTCTTTTTCACACAAGCCTTATATCCTTGGGATGCAGTGGCAACAGAAGCGACATCATGCATGTGCATATGTCCATCAACAGCAGACTCTGGCAGGCCTTCCACCTCTGGCAGGCTGTGGCAGTCTGGCCAATAGGACCATGGAAAAAACTGTTAAATACGGCGAGATCCAAGACTCAGGAATTCACATTTATCTTGGAATTGTCAGATTTCCGCTGGACAGTTATTCCCTCACTGAAGCACAGTGCGAGGGTGGGACTTTTGCAGAGTTACCCACAAAAACTGTCCCTGCACTATGACTCTGGCTGGCAGTGTATTTGCAGCTGGTTTCCTTGAAAAGTCTTTTTTTTTGTTGTTTAAAAAAAATAAAAACGTTCATATATAAATATGGCAAATATAAAAGCTGCAGGCAGGTGAAAACTGGTTTTTTTTCAGAAACCAAGTAATGTCTCTTATAAGACTAAATTTGAACAAAACATACAAGCCTTTGGGATAAATAATAACTAATCCAAGCCTTAGTGTAAAAAAAAAAAGAAAAGGCAATTGCAATTTTTGACTGTAAGGTTAAAACCGTCCCCTCTAATTGCACAGCAACACCTGCATCCCACTGCCTCAGGCAGCTGCAGCAAGTGAATAGAATCAGACCCATAAAACTCTTGGCAATCCTGCCACGGCAGCAGAGCGTGGTCAGCTCTGATCACCGAGCAAAGCACTCACACCAGGGACAGGCAGCCTGTCACCTTTCATCTAAGGAAGAGGATTTGAATTTTATCTTAAGAAGCACAGTTGCCTCAACCTCCCTGCCAGAACAATGTGTTTCCATTTATGTGTTACTAAACCACAAACACGTTGACACACTTGGGTCTACCTAAACTCCTACAAAAAAGGTAATTAACTAAGTGGCTGCTGCAGTCTGGGGGGAGCAATTTGTACTGACCCAGGCCCAGACCAACCAGTTTCTAGGGGCTTGCACAGATTTTCTCCTGAGTCTGTACTCCAAAACTTCAATACAAGGTTTGGTGTGGTCAGTTGTAAGGCAGCTGTTTACACACACTGCCTGAAATTGTGACTTTTTTAAGACATCAAAATAGTGTCAATTCTGCTGCTGCCCACAGTTCTATTAATTGCTATGAATTTAGAAAATACTGCAACTGAATTTTTTTTCTTCTGCCTGTTGCATCTATGAGGGGAAATGAGTTTTGTACTCTTAAGAGCTGCCAACAGTATGAAACAGGAGAGGAAAGGACCTCGCTTTGTTCTTTTGATAGTAATTCTGTTTGTTGTTACCTTGCTAGTGTAACCTGGGATTTTGAAAGTGGGTCTCTGCTCCCAGGACACCTTTTCTCCCTACAACTTTCCCTCTCCAACAGAGGAAAGGTGAGAAAAAACAGCTCCCTGGCTGCTGGGGGAAGCACTCTGCCAGAAAACATCCCTCACACACCTGAGCAAGCAGAGGATTCTACATTCAACAGTTTGATCAAAAAATAATTTTTCCCAACAGGGACAGATCAATTGGTACCAAATGGAATTAGGAGGCACCCTAAGTGGCCTATTGAGCATTAGAGGCCAGTCTGGGTACAGAAACAGATCTGGCGGCTCCAACAGATCACACAGACGCACTGCAGATGAGAAAGTACTTTCCCCTCTCCACCCAATTTAAGGTCATTCCCTTCCCACCAGGCCAGCTAGAGTAAAGCTAATACAAAAAGCAAAGCATTTAGAAAAATGGCAGTTTAGTAGTAAGGTGGTACAAAAGAATCAAACCATTAACAGTGTTACAGAGAGAAATGCACACCATTTATTTTACACATCTGAATGGAAGAGGTAAGTAAATTCTCAAAGAAGGTTTTCTCTTATTAAATACTCACACTGATGACATTCTTTATCTGATTACCATAAGTGATTAGGCAACTCCAATTCTAAAGCTGTGAAAAACAAGCTAAAAAAGCAATAAAACTATGTGTGATCTCTCAACCCAATATAATTGGGCAAAGTCAGATCTTCAAGTGGCTTTACTATAGCTTTGAATCCAGCTGAAGACCTTTTCCTGACCCACAGTCAGGGAAACAATTCACAGAATTAGCAAATAACTTCCAACACTTTAAGAAAATGTTGTTTTCTTCCCAAACCGACTCACCAGTACTTGTGCCATCTAGTGGCCCCTTTCTTCAGGCAAGTACCATGATTTGTTATTAAAAGCTTTTAGCTAAGGCTGTTTCTTGATTATTTATGATGCTATTATTTTACAATTTTAAAAGGTTAGAGTATGCAATGCAGAAGACTGCTGCTGACTGGGAGTACCACAGCAGAGAAATTCACCCTCTTCTCCAGATACCAACCATCAACAAAAAGCACTTGTACTAAAAAGGGACATGACAAAAATACATTTTTCCTTTCTTCAAAAAGGCCTCGTATCCCCTTCAATGAAACCTCTAGTTAGTGCATAGAGCAAAGTAACTTCACATAAAAAAATGGATCCTGTGTAGAGTAGAACGGCTCCCCTAATTCTCAATTATTTGTGTCTGAAATATTTTTGTGCATGTTTTATCAGAAAATATTTTTTTTGCTGTATCTTTTATTAGAAAAACAGAACTACAACTTCAATTTGGGTTCTTTTGCCTCCAAAGCCTTGGTTGCTAGTTCAACTCTTTCTTTCAACAAGCTGGCTTCTTCAGCACTCTTATGGGCCTGTGCATGTTTCAGTAAGAAGTGGGTAAGGAAGAGTTTCAAGCCTTCCCGTAGCATTCCCAGTTTGGGGTTGTCAGATACCCTGTAAAGATAGAGATCAGAAAATATTATTTACTCTTCTACTGTTTCAGAAGTTTCTTAATTTTTTTTATCTTCTTCAAATAAAAAAAAAACCCAACCTATAAAAGGAGCTTTACTGAAGAGGCTTTCAAATTACCAAGTTTGGTTTGGCAAACAGCCCAAACACTCAACATACAACTGGCCCTCAATAATAAAATGGAATATTGCTGTTTCAGACTTGCTTTATGTAAACAATTACATTACAGCAAAAAAACAAGGCAAACACCATGTTTAGCCTTCCTTGTGTTGCTGTCTAACAGCTGAAACATCACCACCTCATTTCTTTTAACTTCATGTGACATTGCAAGTCTTACCCACTCAAGCCCTAAGCATCTCCAAAGATGGAGACTTCTCAGCCTCTCCAGGCAACACAGTCCCATATAAAAAATAAGATTTTTCAGACAATGTTGATAAAAACCTCATAAAGAAAACCTTCTTAGGACACCTCCTAGCAATGACCACTGGCAGAGTGAATCCCACTGCACACAGACAGCAATAACAGGTAATTACAGAGCTGTGCTCATAAAAATCCTATGACCAAAATGATACATTGAATATCTGAAAGCTTTATTTTGTGCAACACTTCTTACAGCTGCATCTCTATCAGAGTCTGTGCCAACACACAAATGACACTCTTCCCACACTCACCCAGGAGAGCTGACTTTTTAAGGCATGGAGGGCTGATGTGTGGAAAAAGCGTCATGTAATTCCAAACAAAACAAGCAAACCTCTTATCTTTCCAATCACCTCCCCCAACAAGGGTTCCCTGGAGATCTCTCTGATCACTTACCTCACAAAAATGTCAGTAAGTTCTTCAGCATCTGCTTTCATTAACAGTGTGCTTAATACTTGTCGCAAGAAACGGACTTTGGGCTTATCTAGTTCACTGAATTCAATTACCTGGCAGGCAGAGAGAGAGAATTAGATTAATTCAAGTATTTCAAACAGCTGTCTTCTCTTCTAAATGAACAGCTTTTAGCACACCAACTGGCCTCTGTATATACTGAGTCTTGAGTTTGGCACAGAAGAATTAACTGAGAATGCTGTCTCCAAAACCGATCAATAAGGAAAGCAGAGAACCTTGTAAGGAAGGGAAGTCTACTAGTACCAGAATACCAGATGTAATTTCTCAACTCCACAAATACTTCACAAATACCCAGGACAATCCATTTAAATGCCTGTTTTATCCATTTCAACTATTCTTTTAATAAAGTTCTATAGACTTCCCATTCTGAAATCCAAATTCTCAGTACATTTTTGTCTTGTCTAATAAAAATCAACATCAGCTAAAAACTATAGCACAAAATCCACTGGCAAAGCCTGTTAATGAAGGAGTCTCAATTCCAGCTCTGGACACTCTTACTTCCTGTATGCTTGGGTCACCACAGATTCTCCTTTCCCTAAATAATAGTATTACTATAATCAAATGAAATAATTTGGAAACTTTAGAACAAGTTTTGTCTTAGCACAATCAGTCAAAGTACCAACTAGGTAGCAGAGAAAATACATGGAACTAGCAAATGCAAGGAAGACACAGAAGGATTTGGAAGGAGACCCACCAACCTTGAGAACTGAAAGTGGCAGTGACTTTGTCCTTATTACGTGAGCCAACAGTGAAACCAAGTTGGAGATGGCAGCAGCTGACAGGTTTTCTAAGTCTCTGATTTTGTCCCAAATACTGAACTGAAATGTCACCTAGAGGTCAGAGGTAAAAAAAATAATCCTACAAATCAAGCAGCTGTTTAAATGAGTAACAACATAACAAACCTTCTGACCTTCTATTCTTTATGAGCCCTCTGTTAATTAACAGAAATGCTTGATCAGACTGTTCCAATTCTTTTAAAATGCATGAAACAGAAGAAACCAAACCTTCTGCAGTAATTATTTTACTTCCTATCCAGATCTGACCATGAGTATGCCTTACAGAATGCACACCTATACCAGCAGGATTTTCCCCTGGGATCAAGATCCTAACAGGCATGCATCCATCCTCAGGTATTTATTAACTGTCTTCCTAACAATTATGACACTAAACCAAAGAAGAAGCAGATTTTTCCTTACCTGAAATCGTCTTTCATATTCACAAAACTTGTTAGCCAAAAATGCATAAAAGGGGTTAAATGTCTTCTCCTGAAAGCAGCAGTAAAGGATGACATGAACTATTTCTCTCTCCTGTTGATCTTTCAGTCCAAGCCTAAAATTTAGCAAGAGAATGAGAAGCATTTAGTAAGGAAAAAATTACTGACACCAAGTATGTGCTACAGTCAACATATGAGAGTAATACTTTAAAAAAACCTCCAAATATCACATTAAACTTTACTTGTTGGAAAGTTCTTATCAAGTCTTTAAAACACTGGATGGACTGAAACCCTTAGCACTGCAGGCTACACCAGCATCCTGGTATGGCAATGTGGAAATGCTGTGGTATTATGGGTGTTGAAGGAGTGGCTGCAAAAGCAAGACCTCAACAGATAAAAGTGGAGTGATACAAGAATAATCACTCCCCAGGGAAGGAAAGGTAGCCCACTGCATGTTTGCAGCTCTCTTTGAACTGAAACAGAGGAGAGGACTCAGTTATCATGGTTGTGCCTTCAAACACAACAGTAGCACTGCAGCAAATGCTGCTGCACAGATACCACAACAAAGGCTAAATAATTAAACAAGAACTGTAGGGCCCTGTTGCTGTTATCTCACTCTTGTACCTGTGGTTATGGGAGGAAGAACAGCCTTGGGATCAGTATAAGCCTATCTGGAGAAATATGTCCAGGGCCCTTCACCCCTGTGGTACTTAGTAGGGATAAGAAAATATTCTAAGATGCTTTTCCTACTTAGTTGGTGATACAATTTTTTTTAATCTGAAGGTCAACTATATGCTACATGATACTTGAAATTCAGTAAGTGATTTCAAAGCACCTTAAAAAAAACAAGCCTGAAGAAAACAGCATCTATGAGTACTTATGTTGGCTGTCCCAGTATGAAGCCCAAGCACTGAGCAGCCTTCCAGTCTAAAAGAGGGCTGAGACACTTTGGCAGGGAATGGTAACTAACTCATAATGCACCTGGTCTGTGAGTAATATGATTTAACTTCCAGGGCTGCCAAATGCTTGGCAGCATTAAAACCAATTAAAATGAAAAATACTTCATATTATAATCTGAAAAATATCAAACCGAATTCTTCTCATTGCTTCAAGCTCAAGTTTCACATGGCATTAGTACAACTCAAGCATACTTTCTAACCAAGTTTGACTCCACTGGAACTTGCCCTGCTGTCTGTAGTTTGTCACTGCTTGATGACACTGTCCCTCATTTGTACACACCTCCAGACATCTGCATTGCATTTGATCACAGACACACCAGATTAACAGAGCAAAATACTGCTGTTCAGCCAAAACTCCCCAGAATTTAAGGTTTTACAATAGGAAAATCTCGGATGATTTCTAGGCTGATTGCTAATGAGCAGTGAAAACTTACAAGTCTGCTTCTCCAAGAGAGACCAGCACAGCAAGTGCTGTGCCTGTGATAGAACTCACCTGCTCCCTCATCAGCCAAGTTCTGTCTGTTTTTAGTGCAGAATAACTAGAAGGGGTTTTTTACCCATACACAGGTTTGCAGCCACTACACATACACTTAATAGATGACTCATGAAGTTACACTGTAATCACTAATTTACAGTCTCCTTTTCCTTGTTTATCATCACTTCTATCATGGCTTGCTTAATTTGGAAATACTAGTGTTGCCAGACAGTTGTAACCAAGTAAAAAGAATTGGATATTCAGTTTTGTTCTTCACAGAACTAGCAGTATTCTAACTTTTCAAACCCAGCATTCCTAAGCACTTAAAGAGTCTGGACTGTCTTTCACTGTTGAGCTTCAGCATAATCTTGCACAGATTGCTTTGATAAAGACTGTGCAACCACTTCACCAGTTAAATCATTCATGAGTTAAGAGTATTCCCATGGACTTGTATGTGCTGATTGCTCTAAGCATTTCCCACTGTTAAATGGGGTAACTGCCCCTGAAGTAGGTTATCACCTGCAGAAGCCTGCCTCTAAGTAGGTTAGTTGTCATCAGCTGAAGCCCAAGACTGTCATTGCCTTTAGATCAAAAATAGCCACTCTAAATAAAATCCACCTTCTAAAAGTCAGTTAAAATTATTTTAGTAGATACAATCACTTTAGTAGATACTCGCTGTCCTGAATCACATATCCCACTACAACAGGGTGTGTGAGCCTCTTGAAAAGCATCAGTATTTTCTGAGATGTAGTTTCTCACATTCTTTATCTCTACAAAAGAACTTTTAAAATTGCCTCTCCAAACTGAAGCAGCATTCACTCCCCTTCCCGAGTGAAACTGTGGTTTGTGAGGGAAGTGTGGCCCTTCGAGCTGATGAAGTGGATCAAGTCTCACTCCCTCCTCTTTGTCTCCAGTGATTTCCCAGCCCTCCCTTCACATTGACACCTCTGCAAACACAAGCTGAGCCACTTCAGGGAGCTGTTCTGGCTTCAAACTAAGTACTTTCATTTGCAGTAAGGAAGAGAAAAATATATATAGCAAAACTATAGAAGGCTGGATTTTATATAGTTTAGATTATCCTTTAGCCACACCTTAACTCTGCCACAGACCCAGCAGAAGGTGAATCAACAATCCCATGAGACTGACATAAAACACATGAATATAAATTCCCATACACTCTGGAACACATGTTCACATTGAAATTAATTTCTTCTCTGACAATTCTGTGTACTTTCCATTATACTCTGCCAGATGTGGGCAGATTTGAGAATTCCTCTCTCCAAGTCTGCTGTATAAAACCCACACCAAACACACACCAGGCAATCTGCAGAGGGTTTTTCTGCCAAGCCTGTATGTATTGAGATTTGTGTACTAGTTTAAATAGTACAGATGAGAGTCAAGCCCAATTTGCAAATTGAGCTATCAGGTCTTGGCAGGAGCTGCAGCAGCAGCTAATTTCTTTTAATTGAACTGGCCATATTAAGGTATTGGAATGACTCCATCAGAGTCTTAAATTCAAGCTGTGTTTTGCAGAAGTGGCATTTAATCAAATATTAGTTGACTTTATTACAAAGTCTGTTTTGGTTTGGTAAGCAAATTAAATAATTGCATGCCACGCTGGTAAAACAATTCCCTTGAATTACAAGGTTGTGACAGAAAAGTTCAGACCTGATCTCTCCCCTCCCACTTACTACGGACTTACAATTAATATTCTGACAGACACAAAGAATAGGTTAGTTTGAGCTTCTCCCTGATCACATCTTGTTCTAAAGAGCTGTTTGCCAAGTGGTAAGGAAACTGGTCTTAATGTGAAATGTGACCCTGGAGCAAATCCAAAGCTAATAAATTCTGCAAGAGGAAAGTGGAGGTGCTAGAACACTACCAGGTCATGCAAGTATGGGCAGAGACCTACAAGATGGCTTAGCAAGGTGGCAAGAAGTCAAGGAAGTGGCAGTAGTACAGAAATCCCAGAAATCCAACAACGAAACCAAGAGATGTTCTGCAGCTTCTTCTGGTCTGCCTCTGTAAGGAAGCAAGCCTGCAACAACCTTCCATTCACTGGACGTGGACAGGCAGCTTCCATGCAAAGAGATACAGGCTCCTTATGTCAAAAGATGCTGTAAGTCACAGTTACAGATGAGGACAAGAATAGGGGCTACACCTCTCCTCTGACTGCCAGTCAGTTTTGTCTGGCCTCATTAGTCCTTACACCAGGGTTTTGGTCCCTTCTCCTTTTACCCTATGTGGATCCCTAGCTATGCAGTTCTTTTAGTTGTATAATAAATGCTCTTAAATCTATTTTATGCTATTTTTCCAACCCACTTAATGTTATTTTTGGTTGTGGACTGTCTTCTGTGCTAGTCTGTACTTACTTGAGCAGCTTTTCAAAGGCATCCATGAAGTCTTCGCTTGTCATCAAGACACAAAAAATACTTCTCCTGATATCAGTGTTCATCCTCTGCTTACGAGCAAGCTCCATTATCTTTGAACTCACCTGAAAATAAAGTTACATGCTATTTTAGTTATGAATTTGCTATTTTAGTTATGCTTGATTAAAGAAAGCTATTTCTGTGTAGCCCTGAATAATACCACTAATGAAGCTCTCCAGTAAACTATGAATCAGCAATCCAAAGGTCCTGAGCTTTTGTCCAGAGGCAGAGGCATCATCAGGAGCTTTTTCAAATACGGAAATACATTTTAATCTATTTTAATTGTGCTAATCATTTTTAAGATGTGCTTCTCTGATATAAATCACCACGACCACATTACTTTTAGAATCAGCTTGGATATATGCCACAGACACACAACACTACTAGCAAATCCACTTTTAAATCAAGTCTCTTCTTTCTCTTTTGCAGTTCCACAGGACAATGAACAACAAGCTACACCATAACATTTGTAGTAACAGCTCTTAAGAAGTGCATTAGTACATTTTAAAAACTCTAACAGCAGAATTTACAGTTCAAAAGACTAGCCATACAAGTGTCTGTGAAAGTTTTTTTTGGTGGGCTCTGAAATGAACTTATTCACTTGTATGAAGAATCCGTGAAAGATCACAAACACTTAGACATGCAACTAGCACTGCTTGGATTTACCTTTCCTACATGCAGCTTTTGCTGAGTCTTGCTGTTTGTGTCACTGATCATTGGTGCTCCACTCCAGGATGAGCCCACAATCCACCACCGACCAACCTGATCAGCACTGAGGAGAGATTCCAGGGAGACACGGAGCTGAGTGTCTTTTCCTGAACCACTGCTGTGAACCTTGAATAACAAAATACAAATAAAAACCAACACAAAAGCTTTTATTTGAAGCTTTTTTTTTTAAAAAGAAAACTATAAATACTTTAATTACTTAAAATTACTTTTAAACGAATACTTTAAACAAGTAAGTTAATCTCCATAAAAGTCTTCCCACGTTTCCTGCCCCACCTTTGTTTGTCAGTAACCTCAAAAGAATTCACAAGTTTCCCATATGCTCTAATTTTTTAAATACAAAAAGTTGTATAAATGTGTGTTTAGAAGCTCTTGATTTATTTTTTAACTTTAAAAAGAGATAATAAATTAAAAAGCAGCCATCTTCCAATCACAAAATTTGACTAGAATTCAGACAGTGCTGACACTGAAAATCAGTTGCAGCATCTTACAATCTGGTCACAATTTTCCTTTTGAACACTTGTGATTAAATAAAATGATACAACAAACTGCCTTAAGTTTTGCACAGCTCAACTAACAAAAATTTTAAACTCTTTGAACAAAATAACATTTTTCAACAAAACATTCTACAAGTGCATCAGGAGGACTGTGAAAATTTAAGAGAGGAAATTCTAGAGAACTAGGTTACTTAGCTTGCTTTTGCCTGGCCTATTATCCTAAGATGCACATCTTGCATTCATAAATTACTTTCACCCCTTTTGTACTGGGCTGCTTTAGACAAACTCTATCTGTCAAAAAAACCCCAAACAACAACAACCCCCCAACAAAAAAACCCACAAACAACAATAAAACAACAAACAACAACATAACAAACAAAACAAAACAAAAAAAGAAGAAGAAAGAACATCCAAGTTTTCAGAAGTGCTAGACTTCCAAAATAATTCTGATCAAGTTAGGAGCAGGTGTGCACATCTGAAAAAAGGAACTTGTCATATTGACTAGTTTCTTCTGCACAGTCATTAAACACCTCACAATCTTTTTCCTGTATCTTTGATAGGACTTTGAGGCAAAACCTTTGGCTAAATATTATGCCCTTTCTCAAACTGTTCTGCAGAAGGCTGGACAAGGAGGTAACAGTTAATGATGTGAGATTTTTGCCCACCAGTTTCAGACTGCTAACTGAAGTAAAAATACTACAGTCAATCAAGCCAACACACAACACAAAGAATTACTCCTGGTTTAAGGATAACTGGGCTACATATGCCAAGGAAGTTCTCACCAGTGTTCTTTGCAATTTGCGGAGTCTTTCGACTGGTTCAGGATCATACCCGGGAATCTTCCGCATGTCGTTATTCCTTAGGGCCAGCATAGTCTCCAGCATAAAACGAACCTGTTGGGAACAGATATTTCTGTGGATTATGTGCACTTGGAAATTACTATTCTGTCAGGATAAGCAGCTCAGCTGGCAATAGAGATTTTAGATCACATGAATACAAATGGATGTTTATTTTAATCCCTATTATATTAATTTGTGTACTAGATTCGATTCAAAGACTGATCTGATAAACACCACGCCTCAGTGACTATTTTTTGAAGTATACAAAGTATCGTGAAACAGAAGAACTGTCCATTGCATGAGACACAAGAGTCCTGTCTCACCACCACAAGTATTTTGTTGTCTGTGTCCTAAATACTAATAGAGGAAGACAGACAAGAACAATGCAAAAAACTGAATGTAACAACCAAACATAAGCAGAATGTAGCAGAAAACATTTTTTAAAATTAATTAATGTATAAAAGTACTTATTGAAGTCTATTGAGAATATAAAGTCTTTAAAAACACACACATACCCTAGTCTGATCCTGGAATTTCTTCTCTGCTGTGCTTGCTTTCCTCTGGGCTTCCGTAATCAGCTCTTTCAAAGCCAATGCATCATCTTTTCTTAAGGAAAAGCCCACGTTTTTCAGAAGAAACAAAATCAGCTCAATCTCTTTTTCAGTGAAAGTGCTAACAAGCTTTTTCAGAATATCAAAGATCAGCAGGCAGTGAACCACATGGAAGTTATACAGATGAGCAATCAAGGCAAGCAGATTTTCACATTCTTTCCCTTCGGCATCACTTTTACAGAGTTCATCAAATTTCTTCACCACGGCTTCCAAAAAGTGAGCACCAACCTGGCAACAATTCCATTAAGGGAAAAAAAAAAAGCCAGCAGTCAGGTGTAAGTAGATTTTACAGACATCTGTAAAACATTAATTTTTGGGTCACTGCCACTGTTAATTTTAAAGAAAAGTTGTTGCTCTTGTCAACCCATATGGGTGCTCTACATTTACATTCACAAGTATCTAAGTGGTGTGATGTTTTCATGAAAGTTTATGTTATTGACACCTCAAACGTGACATACAGTTGGTTTTTAAAGCCTGTGCAAGAAAAACGTGTTATGAGCTTACAGTACACATATATCAGCATTTGTTTACATAGTTTTCATGGACACATATTAGCAACTTCCCAGCTGCCAGGCTAGCACACTGCTACTGCCAGTCATTCCTCCAGTAAAAGCTGCATGTCAAAAACCAAACACATCACTGAGTTCAGCATTCAAGAACAAAGTCCTTAAAAGGAGGATAAAAGGTAGTATTGTGAAACAACCCCCAAAATACCAAGTTTTCACAGTTGCTGAGCAGGAGCTTAGGTTGACTTTGAAGCCCAGGTAATTCTTTGCCATTTGTCACTGGCACAGTTTAGAAAACAAATTTTGGAATCTCTGTATTTCTGAAGAGGGGGTTGATGCTAAAGACTGGAATTACAAAGCATACCAAAACATTGCTGCTAAACAAGACTCTCTCCATTATTATGGTGCTAAAATCTGCTGACTGTTCTTACGGAAACCAGAAATCCCAGCACCAGTACTGACTTGCACTACAGGCCTTGACTAGCTTAGGTTTTAACAACCCAGTGACTGCATAAATGTATAAACACAGCTACTGGAATCTCAACTTCTGCACTGCTCAACCTAATCTTCAGTGCAGCTGTACTATCACACTTTCCTGTAATGCATATTCTACATTTATTTTACAGAAAAAACAATGGGGCTTTATAGTAAATTTAAATACTTGGTTTCAAAGGTGCTGTACAACTGAGTCACTAGTAGAGAACAGTCTGGATATCATCTACCTATTTCTGATACCTATTAGTCTATCTGTATCTAAACCCTATTAGTAGGTATTTTGAAAAGTTTCAACTTCTAAAAAGATTTTGATTCTCGTCTTAAAACAGCATTGTAGTATTATATTTGGAGTCACAACTGCCTTTCAAGCAGAAAAGGACAACAAAATAAGTTTATTGCCAAGGCTGCATGGAGAAAACTGCTGTAATTGCATCCATCTGATATTTAATATGGTTTCAGAGCCAGCATTCAGGCCTCAATATGACCAACTGAAGAATTTGCATCAATACATCTTTTGCATTGAGATGTAGGTGAAAAAAAAAGTGTAATTTGAGGGGAACATGGTGCTGAAACACCTCAGTTTTCTGACAGACATTTCACTGAAAGTAGCTAAAAACTTCCTTTTGACATCAGCAGCTTCAGTACCTTCCTAACAGTATGCAAGAGAGATTTTTATCTCCATCATTCATCAGGTTTAAAAATACAAAAGAAAATCTCCCCCAAAACTGTTGTGCTTTTTGAAGTGTTTTACAGTCCAGAGTCATAGTTATACCTACTCAATTCCACTGAAGATTTGGGTTAGGAAAGAACTTTTTTCCACCAGTGCAGAAGGATTTCTGTAACACTTTTCTGATCTGGATACACATCGTTCAAAATCCCTCAAATACCCTCATGTACCAAAGAGAACATAAATGGATCAGTGTAATTAAAGGGGAGGGAACTTGAAGCTTAAAAATTTTTGGTTCCTGCATGCAGAAAAATTTTGGTGAAAAATGATGCTTTTATAACTGACCAATGGTAACTCATGGAGGAAACAAAATCAGATGAAGCAATAGACTTGGCCCTTTTCACTTGTGGACACCTGGAAAATAAGCTACAAATATTGATGAAACTCAACTAAATGTGTGTTTTAGTGGCACACAATTAAAAATTACATGGCAGTTAAAAGAAGACATCAAGGAAAACACTCTGCAATATGTGATTAAACAAAATTAGTCCCAGACACAAGACTTACCTCAATTCCCACATTGTGATGAAGGATGCTAACCAAAAGGACATGCTCCATCATCAGTCTTGCAGGCATGGCAACAGCAGTAACACAGGCATTCATGAGAATATCTGTCAGAGTGTCATTCATGTCCTTTCTGCTGTTGGCCATGTAGAGCTCTTCCATCTGTCCACTAATGGAGGACAAATTTGGTTCACTCAACCTATGGAGAAACAAAATCTAATGTTCACTTTTTCTTCTCTTTGCACAGTTCCACAATTTTGAGTTTAGCAAACAAACAACCATTAGTTTTAGAGAAACTAGCGTGGCTTAAGGAAAGATTGAAGATTGAAAAGATGACTGGAAGGGACCTTTTGTATTATTCTGTGTTTGCTAAACCAAAAAAGAGTAATATATTTAAATCTGGTGTAGTTTTAAGAAAATATATACACGTAAAAACACATTAGCAGCAGTATTTATAAAGCACTATCAATGTGCTTACTGTCACACTAAACAGAATTAATAGAACACAAACTGGGCTCAGCAGTTTTAACTATACCACATCAGTCTGAAGAAATTAATTATGCAAATACTTCCTACTTTTAAGATACAAGGTATATCAAATTTCAAATGACTGAACAAACTCTAGTCTGCATTTTACAGACAACAGATAAAAAATGCCAATAGACTTCTTATTTTAAAAACACTTTAAAACTGAAATGAATGTTAATTATTTTTTCCATTCTAAAGTACTTTAAGTTAGGAAGTGTTGCTCCTTCTCTGAAGAAATTCTGGAGAAATTTAATTTAATTTAAAGAAAAGAAAACAGTGGGGTTTTTGGGGGTGTTTAAAGCTCACACTGAGGTCTTTTTATAACCATACTCCATCTGACACTTAGTGAATTATACCCAGCACTTGCAGGCAACTGCTGTGTGGAATTCAGCCCAACCTTAAATTTATTTTCTGGATTTTTCAACGTCTATAATGACTTTGAAGAATTTATATCAACAAGGATAATTATTCTTAACAATAGCAGACATGATTGCCAACTTAAAATCAGTTTGTGGAGAGAAAAGTCACATTCTTGTCACCTGGCTTTGAATGATGAGCACTGTCACAATGAACCAGAAAGATTAACAACTTTCCTTATTACATTACCTATTAATGAGGCCATTCACCATTTTCTTCAGTCTTCCCAATTCTTCTCTTTTCTTGTCATCTAGTGTCTCCTGAGCTCTCCTTACTTGAGGAGGAACATACTTTGTAGCACTGTGATTGTGACTCTAAGCAAGAAAAGAAGAAAATAAGATACCAGATGAGACCAGTATCTTAAATACTTGAACACCAACATACATTTCTATTTAAGATTAACATAGCAAACTTACTTAAAGATATATCTTACTATGTAATTATCCAGGCCAAAGGAACAACATACAGAAGAGATGCAGGCAAGAAACTACCCTTTATGACCAACTTGACTGCAGCAAACCCCTCTTCCCTATCTGTGAAATTTTCATTAAGTTATGCTTATTAAAACCTGACATCCTAGGTCTTGGTTGTACACAGGGTTTATCAGTGACAGCTTAAGTTAATGCCATGAGGGCTAAACGACCTGTGTGACCTCCTCTTGTCCACCCACACTACTGGAACTAACACAGGCAGAACCTCTAGGGTCATTCAGAACTAACACTTTGGTGTACAACACATGCTAACTCTAACACGAGCTGCCTTTGCTCTCAGCAGCAGCACATTCTCACACGTTAAAGCCAGGGTAGCTCCTTTCCTTTGCTGATCTCCTATGCATAAAGATCCCACATGCCTTGTGCTGCAGGACATTCCCTGCCACCATCCTGCCTTGGGCAGTGTCTCTCAATGAGCTGTCCCGAGGACGTGGCACACCTCTCAGGTCAGCGCTGTCGCTGTTTTGAACCAGGACAGGGCCCGACAGGACAGCAAGCACCTTTGCTTTAGGGAGGCGACGGAACTCGGCGTGTCCTGTGAGAAGCCGCTTGGTGTTATCACAGGCGAGCATCCTTACCTCCTCCTCCGGGGGCTCGCTGGCCTCTGGCTCCCCTTCGTCCTCGGGGGATGAGGACGGGCTCTCGCTCTCCCACTGCCCTTCCTCGTCATCCCCCTCGGAGGCGTCTTCTTGATCATCCTCCTCATCATCATCCTCCTCATCATCATCCTTCAGGTCTTCCTCATCATCATCCTCCTCATCCTCCTCCTCCAGCGCCGGCCGTCGCTCCCGCGGCCCAGGCTCGGTCTCCCTGTCCTTCTCCCCCTCCTCCTCCTCGCCGCTGCTCTCGCAGAGCCCGCTGAGCCCGGCCCGCGTTCCCAGCGCCCCCAGCACGTACCCCAGCCCGTCCCTCAGCAGGCTCTGCGGCACCCGCTCGGCCGCGGGGCCCTCCTGCCTCCTGCGCCGCTTCCCGAGCCCCAGCTGCCGCTCCAGACGACGGATCTCCCTCTCCTCCTCCTCGTTCGCCTCCAGCAGGGCCCGCTTCCGCGCCGCGGCCGCCACCGGGGCCGGGGCTACAGGGCGGGCGGCGGGGCCCGGCTTGGCCGGAGCGGGCTTGGCCGGGGCGGGTTTGGCTGCACCCGGCTTGCCCACACCCGGCTTGGCTGGACCCGGTTTACCCACACCCGGTTTACCCACACCCGATTTACCCACACCCGGCTTGTCCACACCCGGTTTGCCCACACCCGGCTTCTCCGGGGCGGCGGGAGCCTCCCCGAGCTCCCCACGCTGGAGCCGTCGCCGCCGGCTCCGCTTGAGCCTGCGCTTCTCCTTCCTGGCGTCCCGGCGGCTCCTGCGGCTGTAGCTCCCCGAGTCCCCGCTCAGGGCCGGCTCCGGGTGTCCGGCG
>VXBX01006762.1:100711-139544 GCA_013400415.1 Scytalopus superciliaris | reverse complement strand
ATCACTTTCAGTCTTTGAAAGGAAACAAGCTTTTTATAAGACAGAAAATTGTACAATATAATGGACTGAGTAAACAATATAATTATAGGTTTCTTATTTTTCTTAAGTGCCCCTCTCAACTGCTCTTGAGGGAGCAAGGAAGACAACACCAGTAAACTTGCATATCTCTTAGCTCTTTTTTGAATCCAAATAACAGAAGCATCTTTTAGAAAATAGCCATTAATTGCATATTGCTGATTCATATTTTGGAAGGTTTTCATGGTTTGGTTTTGGTTTTATTTTCTTTCAGTATGGCTGCATAGAACTGCCCATGTTTCATATCTTACCTACAGAAAGCCAAAAGCACACAGAGTAAAAAGACTGTCTAGAGAAAATTAGTAAAGAATAGAATTTATCTCACCTAACTTTAAGTCTCCAGAAAGCTCTCTTCTCATTATTCAAATTTCTTCTACGGATAATTGAGGAATATAATAACGCCTCAGAGAATGCCTTCTTCCACCATCATGTATTGCAAAAATTAACAACTTGATGGAAATGCTTGTCTCTCTGCTACCAGTGGAAGCAGTTTACATCAATAACTTAAACTAGATACCTGACTTTGAGATGCCTAAAATTAAATGAGAAAAATCCTATCATAGGCAACAGTAAACATGTGTTTGAAATATTTTTGTTCTGCAGAGCTGTGATGCCTGAATTCTGACTGCACATGGTGCCTCTGACTACTCAGAATCTAACATCTGGAGCCATCTTGAAGGTGAGAAAGATCAGCCACGACAGACTTCTGCTATATCTTGTAACAGTCAAAGGGTAGGAAAAAACCCAAATATTTCTTTAGTGTTTCAAAGGTGGCGGTATCATTCAAAACCTAAGTCAATCATTAGGTGCTTGCAAACTTAAGACATGATACTGTAATGTCTTCAACAACCCTTTATATAAAATTCAAAACAATGAGCAAGCCCATAATTATTTTTATTTTCAGTTTCCCATCAGACTAATACAGATAAGGCACTTAACTAGTATGCAGTCTCTTTCAGACCTTTTCCCATAATTTAACAAAATGGTTTTCCTAGACAGATGAAAATGTTTCCTTTTCTGACCAGTAAGTTATCAAAAGGAAAATTAAATTAAAATCACCTGAAGCATATTTTAAACATCTGAAAGATTCTGGTTTTCTGAATATATCCTCAAGAAAAAAAGAAATATAAGAGAAAGAAGTTTGGTACCTTCCCTTACAATTTTGTTGTTACTGTATCTCATTTGTGGGCCTAAGATTTCTATAAGTTTTCATTAGAAAAAAAAATATCTATCATGAGACTTACAAAACAGTGTGTGAAAGGGAAAAGACATTGTGTGTTCAGAGGTGCCAGAAGTAGACTTCAAACAGATTTCTTCTGTTCTATCCACTTCTTATACTGCTTGTATTCTGAACAGAACATTCATGGAAGGAAGGAAAGAAAAAAAAGATGAAGTAAAATTGTTTTATCATTGCCATTTGATACACATTGTATACACTCTAGGATATATTTTTACATGTGAATTACAAGTTCATAGAGCCTGGAAGGAAAGAAAAAAAAGGGCATGCACATGTCTTTTAGAGTAATTTACATACTCCAGAGGAAACAAAAAAAGGAAATTGTGAAAGTAAGTGAGAGGTCACTGTACTGAGTGTACGTGTTAAGGGTTAGGCAGTGGTGGGCTTCAGGGATGGTCTCTGTGAGAAAAGAAAATGTGTTGTCCCATGCTAGACACAGATGGTTCCAGCTGATTCAAACAGACCCATCAGAGGACACACCTGAGCCCCTTAGCATAGATAGTAATACCTCTGGAAAAATGTATTCAAGAAAAGACAAAATATTGCCCACATGGACGACTGTGGAAAAAAATTAAAAACAAATAAAAAAGCAAAAACAAACAAAGAAAACCTGTAAGAAATAGCTCTTCAGACATGAAGGTGAGAGATGAAGTAGGAGAAAGAAGGCTATTCTAGGTTGAGGAAAGAACTTGAAAAGCATGGATGTCCACACCAGAGCAGATGGATACTTCCTAAAGGAACTGCATATCAAAGAGAGGACGTGCTGGGACAGGAGAAAAGTGTTAGGAGGAAGGTGAGGTAGAGTTGAAATATTGTGAACTGACCACAACACTTCTGCATCATCTCTGTGTTGCTCAGACTACGGGTAAGTAGAGAAGTCAGGAGCATAAGAGTAAAGATGAGATGGTGGGAAAAGGGATGGGTCAGGGGAAAGTGTTTGTTTTTGTCTTTGTTTCTCAATATCTAACTTTATTTTATTTGGAAATAAATTACATTTATTTTCCCCAAGATAACTATTTTGCCTATTACAGCAGATGGTGAGGGATCTCACTGCCTCTATCTTGACCCTTAAGATTTTCTGTTTATTTTCTCTCTTTGTCCTGTTGTGGAGAGAGGGTGACAAAGCAGTTGTGTGGGGTTATAGTAGCCATGGTCAACCCCCCACAGTTATTCAAAGAATTTGTTGATCATAATTTTTCATTAGAGAAGTTCTAAATATTGTTATCTACGGAGAGCTGGTTTTAAATAAAAGTTTTACATTTTAGTTGAAGAATAATAAATTAATGTCTCTTAAACACCTTTGGTTGAAGGGTTGATAGCATGATAATCCAATTTTCTCATTTACCTATTCTATTAATAATCACATTTCTCACTTTTATCTACTCTCTATGTCCTCTATATATACCATTACTGGGATTCTGGAGGACAGTTTCTTTGATTGTTTCTTTTGTTTGGGTCTTGGTGTGTTTTGTTTATTTTTTTTCTCCCGTCTTCTTCAAATGGAGACTTCTACAACCATATATAGTCATCTTCCTGAAAATTGTATTAATTCCTCATCAAACCAATTTTCTGCAGTATCTAATTGCTAGAGTTACTTCAGTAGTTTTGTTGTTTTACCATGTGTGCTGTTATTGCTGAAGTAGACAGAATTAACTTTTTTCAGAGAGGCTATGTGATGGATTTACTCTGAAAACTGTTAATAGTGCAAAGTCACTTTAGTTATTGCTGAACAGTGCTTACACAGAGCCAAGGCCTTTTCTGTCTCTTGTACTCAAAAAAATTTGGGGCTTTTTGATCATGGTATGATCTGCTTAACACCTGGTCTACAGATACCTGATGGGAAGTACCTCTCTCAGAGGGAAAAAAGAGTTCTAGCACAGCAGCTAGCAGGGCTTGCTGACAGAGTTTTAAACTAGCTTGGAAGGGGGAAAGGGGAAACACCAGGCCCACTAGTGATGAGCAATGGGATGGTCCTGTGCAGGGCTAAGAGTTGGACTCGATGATCCTTATGGTACCTTCCAACTCAGGTATATTCTGTGATTCTGTACTGTCTCACCACTGAGGAGACTGAGATTGCACAAGAAATTGGGAAGGGCCAAAGCCAGGGCAGCTGATCCCAACTGACTGAAGGGATGTTCCGTACCATATGACATCATGCTCAGCATATAAGGCTGGGGAAGAAGAAGAAAGGGGGAGACCTTTGGAGTGATGTTTGTCTTCCTAGGCAACAATTATGCACTATGCAGCCCTGCTTTTCTGGGGATGGCTGAAACCTGCTTTGCTTGGCTTACATGTGAGAGTCATTTTCTTTATCTACTGAACTATTTTTATCTCAGCCATGAATTTGTCTCACTTTTACCCTTCTGATTGTCTTTCCCCCATCCCACTGGGAGAAAATGAGCAAGCAGCTGTGTGGTGCTTGGTTAAACCTCAACATGTGGTACTGTCAATCTGTTCTGTTGAAAATAACCTTCACTTTCTGACTTTGAAAGCAGAATACTGACAATAATGCCTAATAAGATTTTTAAAATAACATTAGAGGTCTTGTCAAGCCTATGTCAACAGACCAAAAAGGTAAATATTTAATGAAACTGGTAAGAACTTCAATGGTCTGTTGTGAGCATTAAATTAAAGATGGAGAAGTGTAATAAACAGATTAAATGAAAGGTTGGAGGTACTTGTTGCACTTCTGTAGGTACCCTAGTATCATGGAACTGGCTTCATCCAAGAAAACTGACAACCTTAAGGAGATTGTGTTTCTGAAGAATGAATTTTATGTAGAATTTCAAAGCACATCTACAAGAGTAGATGACCAAAATAGAAAAGACTCACTTTCTTCAGCATTACTAAGTTGCCCTAGGCAATATCCACACATCGCTGGTGCAGGAAAGAGGAACTAAAGAAAACGGGACATGAGACAGAATGTGAGGCAGAACCTAAAGGAGACCCAAGTCAGGTGAAATAGCAGCTGAGGGACTCGCAGTACGTATTGACCTTTTCAATTAATTACATTAGATCCAGGTTCTGGTGATGAGAAAATTAGCTGAAAAGTGTAGAAGATTTGCATTGTGAGAGAAGGATATCCGTGTTAAGTTGATATCAGCTTTGAGCTTTGAAGTGCTAGTCACAAAGCAGAGCAAGGTCATGGGCAGAGTTGAAATAAATTTAATCTCTAAACCAGAACTTGTTCAATCTTGATAAAACTGAACCTATTTGCCATGGAAATAGGCCTGGAAGCACATATATGTGAAGTTAAATCCATTCATCAGAGAAGTTATGACCGGGAGAGTCACTGGTATATGGTAGTGACTTTGCTGTTCTACAGAAAAGATAAAAGTTTGGCCACAATTTTCACATTTCCAATGCCACCTATGTATCATCTATCAGTAAATATCTAAACAGAGTTTACTGATGATGAATATTTTCCAGTTTGTTTGTTCAATTGTTGTTTTGTTTTGTTTTGTCTTTCGACTGCAATTACATACCTCTTACTTAAAGCACTTTAAAAGAATAAACACTTAAAAAAAACCACAATCTTCGATCAATATATGGATCCTTAGTGGTAGAATGCATTTTATTAAAGGTGTGAGCACATGTTAAGCTAAAGTGGAACAGTTAATCATGCTAATTGCTCTTTTACCTCATTTTTACAAAAGTATTTCTAACATGAATATCACTCAGGACTCTGTGTACATTTCTCGCGGAAGTGTGGTCCCAAATTTCCATTTGAAACGTATGAACCTATGCCAGACTCCCCATCATCTTTTTTCTTTCTCGTTTTTTTCTAATAGTTAAAGAGGAAAAGGGTGATAAATGGGCAATGGTATTCTTTGCCTTAATGTCATTCTACTTCCTTCCCTGTAGTTTTCAGCAGGTGTTCAGCCACCTGCAATTCTCTGAACGTGTAGTCTTGCAAATGTAAACTGTTTCTGAATGAATATGGATTTACTCAAATAAACCTACACAATTTTTACATAAGGTTACACTAGAAAAAATTGCAGTCATGAAATGCTAGGAAAAATAAATAGGAACAGAAGGGCAATTTACGTACTATGTTTCTTCCACAATTTCAGTATGTACACATTTAACTATCCATGTGTCCCCTTAAATACTGATAATACTTTTACAGAGATAGCCCTTATAAATGGTCTTGTTATTTTATAATGAAGATTGATTTCTTAAATTAAATCTACTGTGGGATTTCTGTTGGGTTTTGTCATTATTGTCTCTAGTACAGTGTGTTGACCTTGGTAGAAATGAAGGAACAGGGATATGAACAAAAGAATCATAAATGAATCCTGGCATTGTGCAGCACTGATGTGGAAAGTGAAGAAAAAGTCGTAGCTCTCACCTCTTACTTCTGTTAGAACTGTCTGATGTGCTATAAAGTTTAGTGTCTTACATGAAATATCATTTTGAAAATGTCATTAAGTCTATGTTCAGTATTCCACAGCAGAAGGTCATGAGGTAGGAGGTACACAGTTTTGGTTTGGTTGAATAAAGGTCCATGGTTTATCAGAACTTATTTTTCTCCCCATTAGAAAACTCCTGAGAATAAAATACTGTTATTCATTTCACTTTATTAAAATAATAATAATAATAAAAGACTAGTATTTCTAGTCTGGTCCCATTCATGGGTAGAAATTCTGCAACAATAGCCCTTCTCACAGTACTTTATCATTTTTGGATCTTGGTGGCAGATATAATCCTTAACAGGAAATTAAAAGCAAAGGCAGAGAGTTAAGAATGTCCAGACTGTCCACTGATTCAGAATTAACTTAAACCTTGGTTCAGTCTTAATTTACCCTATTTCCTTCTATTATATCCAGTATTTAAAAGAAGCTTCAGGCATACTTTCAATTTTTAAACATACTTATAATACAGTGATTTAGGAAAGGATTAATTTCTTTTATCTTGAGTTGCCTCAGAGGCAATCATTTAGGTTCTGTCTTCAGTCAATGGAAAAAGCTATAAACCATGAAGATACTGATCTTATTCTGTACTCTGAGTTGCTCTCTAACCTCATTCATAATTGATCTAAATTAGATGAGCTGAATCTTGGATCACTGGTTGCTGTGACATACAGTTAACATATTTTCTATGTGCAAGTCTGCAATCTCAGACTTTGAAAACTAATTGTTTAAATATCTCCTTAGACATCTGAATTCAAAAGAATTGTGTGGGTGTTCAAGATTGTGGAATCCATCCTAAGATTTTCTAGGGGTCTGAATAAAACTGTAAATTAGAACATGAACAGCTAACCAGATCTGAAAATATCTGCTCTAAAATTCTGACTTGAAAGCTCTTTCTATGATGTTGGAACAAACACAACAACTAAATGTTGTTGCTTACTTGTTGAGATGCTGTGGTGGTTTGACCTTGGCTGAAATGTTAGGTGCCCACCCAGACTGCTCTGGGCCTCCCTGCTCTCTCAAACAAAGGAAAACAAAACAGCTAAGGATTCTTGAGTAGAGATAAAGGCAAGGGTCTCATTAACTTCATGGGCAAAACAGACTCAGAATGAGGATAATGCTTAAATTTATTACTAACAAGCTAAGAACTAAAGTAAGAAATAAAACAGTCTTACAAACACTTTTTCCAACCACCCCTCGGTCTTTTGATGCTCTCTCTCTTCTGTGCAACAGTGCAGGGCACAGGTAATGGGAGGTTTGCAGTCAGTTGCTGCTTCCAACTGCTTCTAATGTAAAAGTCCAAGACCCTTCTTGGGCAGCAGTCCTTCCAAAACTGCTGTTTATGGGTCTTTCCTTGGACTGCAAGGGGACAGCTTGCCTCACCATGGTCGTCACCACAGCTACAGGTGGTTCATAACTCTGAAGCCTTCCCCATGGAGTCCGTCCTATGAGAGACAATCCTCTGCTCTCTTGTGGGTCACTCCATCGGGTGCAGTCTCTTATGGACAAGCTGTATCTGCTCCAGCATGGGTTAGGACCTCACTCCATCCTGCAGCTCTCACAGGGTAACAGCATCCTTCATGCATCCTCCTGCTCCACCAGGGGGGTCTTTGCACCTTGATGGTCCTCCATAGGCTTCAAGGCAACAGATCGTTTCACCATGGCTCTCACCATGGGCAACAGGGGGGCCACAGCTCTGACCCCTTCCCCTGCCCATGGGATCCCTTCTCTTCCTCCTCTTGCACCGACCTTGGATGTCTGCATTGTTACTTCATGGCTGCAATTTTCAACTGTGCAACAGCTCCTATTCTTAAGTATGTTATCATAAGAGGCGTTTCAATGATTCCTAATTGGTTCAACCTAGGCCACCAGCAGGAAGTCCCTCCTGGAGCTGGCTATTATTGGCTCCAATAGGACAGGGGAAGCTTCTAGCAGCTTCTAACAGAAGCCACCTCTGTAGCACCCTCTTCTACCAAAACTCAGTTTTTTTCCTTTGCAGAAACCCATGACAGATGCACATATCCCATAAAAAGAGAACTGATACCTTTTGAAATAAATAATAAAAAGGAAGCTTAATAAGGACAATCATTAAGAATGCTGAATGTTTGCATCACTATAAAACTCCAGAGAAATAATTTTCCAAAGTAACAACATAAGAATAACAGATGGAGCAAGTTGGCCTACAAAAAACCCTACTTCTGTCACAGCAACTCTTAGAATGACATCAGTCCTGAAAAGAAATTTATACCACTCTTAGTTGCTGCCAAGCACTGTACCTGATCTGAAGTGAGTTAGGTACTCTTGGGACACTTCTTTTGTCTACTATGTCTTTTTTACCTCACATGAGTATTTACAGTTGCAACACAGTAATGCTTCTAAAAATTACAAGGATTTGGTACTAAAAGCTATACACAGTTGGTGGACATGAAATGGGTAATTTCTGAAGAAAGAGAAAGATGGAAGCATCTCACAAAATTTTTACTGTGTAAAGAGATCACTAGTCTAAGCCAGATAGAACTCTATCTGATGAGGAGAGATAGCCTTGGATAGACATTTGAGATAAATGGAGCAAATACCTTCCTATTGACCACTAAGTCACTAGATGTTCTTGTTCACATTGGATTTTTTCTTTGTGTGTATTTAAAAGAAGACAAAATTTATTAAGATACTTATTTCCAAATATCATTACAAAATTCCACACTGAAATAGATGGGAATATCTTTGGCAGTGGGGGTACTAAATATTGCTTACTGAGAAAGCATGTGTACAGTGTATATGTTCCATGGCAGTGTTAGCTCCTATGAAAGGAAGGCTGTTGATCCTATAAGGGTCTGGTTGGCTTAGTATAAAGTGAAAGTAGCGCTTATCTGTTTTAATGGATATAATCCTGATCCCTGATTGTTCAGAATGCGGAACCTCTATACTGGTTTAGTTTTCTTTCTGGTAGGAACCGTAAGATGTGGAGCAATGTCCTGTAACTGAGTGTTGTCCCAACACAGATTCAAGGCAGAGACATAATATTTGCCTGTCTAGATGTGGGATCTGGACTACTATCAGAATTCCCCCAGCTCCTGAAATTATGCATTAAGATTTTGAGGTTTCAGTGGCAAGTACTCAAATTTTACGACTTTAGCTATCTAAATTTCCTAAGACACCCTGTAGCTAGAAGTGTTGAGCATTACTGCATATACACATCACCACTAAACAAGAAACAAATTACTTAAAAAAAAAATCTTGGAAATATCTTTCTATCATAACTCAGAATACAAAGGTGCTCCAATTCTTTGGCTAATAGATTCCATAAATAGGACTAGTACATTATCATTTCAGGGCTAAAATTGTCTGTAAAAGGGCACTATACACACAAAATTAAAATAGCCTGATTGAATTCAAATATAATGCAAGAGAGAGCCCTTCTGGCAGATCTTAACAAATACATTCACTATTTTAGTAGCCCAAGTAAATGTCTTATAATAATATAATATTGCCTTATAATAAGTAGGTGAAACAGATCCTGGAATATTTGCCTCTTCATATCTGCCATCTATTTAAATTGTTCATTGAGAAATGCATAAACACATTCATACAGTGTAGATGCTTCATTATCCCACTGCCCATGGCAGTAAAGCTATGATGTAACACCCTCCTCCAATGGAATAAATGGACTATGAAATATTTTACAAGAACACAGGGAAGCCCCCTCACACCCTGCTCTTGGGCGCTCTAAAAATATGAGACTAAATGTGAACTTTTAAGTTGCTTATCACTATGTATTGAATCTCCAAGTAGTTTTATAAAAGAGAATCAGAAGTTATGCATTCAGATAAAAAGAAAGAAGGCTGTAAAGGAAATCCTTTACTGCTTAATATGGGCAGCAAGGAATATAAAAATGTTTATTCAGCTGGACTAAAGCATCTAAAATATATAGGTTTCTGAAATACATTTTGTCATAAGTGGGAGATGCTGGGCATTGTAGGTGTTCCAGTAGATTTTACATAAGTTTAGAGTTGTTCTTCTGTATAACAGAGAGAAAAAAATCAAGAACAGTTGGATTTGAATAAAGTTGTAGTATGCAAGCATTCTACAGATATGTAATAGGGAATGTAGGCAGGGTAATATGCATATAAGAAAGACTTAAGAAGAAAGAAAAATAATGTTTCAATTTATGTTACGGTTTAGCAGATATATTAATATCACTCATCAGCTTATTAAATAATCACTACAAGTGAAAAATTTGACACTGGAGTATGAGTAAAAAGATTTCTTCACACCCATGTATTCTTTTTTTTTTCTTAATCTTCCATTCAAAACATCAGTGATAGCCCAGTAAAAAGTAGATGCAGCACCAAATACTTTCTTATATGGAATATTAATTCCCTAAAATAATTTATTCAGTAGTTCAAACTAGGCATCTCATGCAATATGAGACACTGTAAGAAATCCATACTACCTGCATGAGGCTGGCAGACTTGACACAGAGCCTCCAGGAGAACCACAGCCATCTGGAGCACCAGGCCTTATAGAATACCTTACAGCCTCCCAAGCTACACTAAAATTTTTTGATTAAGGTTTAAGATACTTGTGTGCAAAGATGTCTAATCTCTGGTTACAATTCAGTGGAGAGCTAAGTGAAAAATCAGTTACCTAAATGTAAGCAATCTCGTGAACAGTTGTCTCAGGGTAAACTGTTTGGTCTCTGACTGCTAGTTCTTAGGATGAAGATCTCCCTGGATTGTATCTGCTTGCCCTCTGTAGATACCCCAGATACACTGTGACATCTCAAGTAGCATTAGAAGTCTACATTTAGGCAAGTGGATCAAGCTCCCTCTCAGTACCGACAGTAAAGACTACAGAGCAATTCAGCTTTTCTGGCAACAGGGATTTACATTTGAATTGGAGAACAGCCCTCAAATCAATAACTGCATTGGCTGGATTTTCCCTGATTATAATAGCAGTTTAGATGAATTAATGACTGGTTTAGTAACCTTTTGCTGTTTGTTCATTAGGAAAGAAAAATGTTAAAAGTTCTTACTGATTGTAGTTTTATCCTGGGAAAATATAAAGCATGAAAGGTACAAGGTCATTCTTGGAAATGATGAAGATGAAATAAACAAGACAGAATAAAAATATATATTAAATTAAATTCACTTGCAGCTTACAGATGCAGATCTCAGACTGTTTTTCATGGAATGAGCTGGTTCATGACAAGACTATACATACACATTTTTTACATATATGACTTTGTGACAGAGAGTAGATAAAATGAGGAATCTAGAGTAAGAATAAAGATGAATACATACTTGAGGGTAAACCAGAAAGGGTAGTCTGTACAGCTAGTCTATGTAGCTTATACCACAAACCTGGGTAACAGGTTTTCTGATGGTATGCCAAGAATTTGAAAAGGAGAATAGTTGTGGTCCTAAGCAATATATACAGGAACTAAAAAAAATCATTAGTGTTTACAAACACACTTACCAGAGATGCATATAGCCATCTCCTGTATTTTAGCAAGCTATCAATGGATGCAAGCCCGTTACTTATTTCACAGATGCTGTACAGGTACACAGTGTGCCCATGACAACTGCTTTCCCACTGCTGCCACTGACAGGTTGTGTGTCTGTACATTTAACAGGAGAAGTGCTGGTATTTTCATCTCTTTTTTCATCCTTTCTCATTTCTGTATCTTTTGAACTAATGGAATCCAAAAAAAAANAACCAAATCAAGAGTTAACCTGCTTTTTAAAAAAAGAAAACAAAAAAAAAAAAAAAAAAAAAAAAGCAATTTGAAATATATATATTTTTACATATAAAATGGCATAATGATGTTCTAACTAGTAATTGCTACCTTCAAGTTTCATTTTTAATTTCCATTATGCAATGAGCTAATATTTTCACAAAACTATGCAGTATAAATTCAAGGTCATTTTCTTCAGTTACAGTGGTCAGCTCAGACCTCGTTGGTTGCTTTATAAGAGATATAGATAAAGTAGCAGGAAATTTAAAATCTATGTCAGATCATGTCACTCATACAAAGTTAAATTTCTACACATGAATGAAAACCTAAAGAAAATCCAACACAAAGATTCTTAGCTGTATAAACAAAGGTGAAGTTTACTGAACCGAAAGGAGCAAACAACAGGTTGGTTCTGAAAAACATTAAAATTAAAAAAAAAAAAAAAAGGCAAAAAGGAAAGAAAACAAAAGAAAAATGTGATGAAGTGTTGAGACAGATTCCTGGAACCCTGAACAGCACTATTGTGTAATGGTTATCAGCAGGAAAAAATATCATAAGGCCCATTACTTTCTTTCTTTTGTGATTCTGGTTGGGGTTTTTTTGTTTGGTTGGAGTTTTTTGTTTGTTTTGTTCCATTTGGCTTTTTGTTTTGGTTTTGGTTTTTTGGGATTTTTTGGGGGGTTTGGGTTTTGGTTTTTTGTTTGTTTGTTTTGTTTTGTTTTGTTTTGTTTTTTCCAGTCAACAGTAGCAATGTTTGTTCAATTCCACACTTTCAAGAGCAGCAACTACAACTTCCTTAACTTTGACACAAGTGAAGTACCCCATCGACCTTTGTTCACTTTGTTACCCTGACTGTCTTCTGCCTTAACTGACTGACTAACATTTCCCATGTCTGAAGCCAACACTGGATGAATACAGCACTACATAACTTGTATTAATAACAGAAATGAGGCCAACTAAAGTTATCTGATAACACGACAACCAAATTAAGAAAGATTTTGGCAGGCAGCTAATTAAAAATCAATCTCTTGTTGATAAATCCATCCTTTCAGGGCATTTGGGTAACTAAAGGACAATAAGCATGTAGATATGTGATACTGTACAGTCAGTGAAGTCTGAACAAAAAAAAAGAGTTTCAAAGAGAATGTTGGGGGGGAATATTTTTCTTAAATTTGTTTTGAAATTTTATCTTACATCTGTTTTGTGTGCTTTTAAAATGTGATATTCAGATTATACCACTGCTGTCCCAGACACATTTATGAATTACATAGCTAGGTAATTTTTTTTTAATGTAAAAAGTTCTCTTTAATTTAGAAAAACTTGTAAAAAAGAAAGAATTATGTCAATGCAAAATTATTTTTCAAGCTTATTTAAAACTCAAGTTTCAAAACTACAATTTTTAAGATCTTGCAGAAAAATATTTTTTAATGCCTTTTTTCTCAAACTTCATATATGTTGAAAGAATTATGATTTCATCCAATTTCACTCCTTTTCAACTACGTTCAAAAATCTCAAGGTTTACAAGGACTTCTAGATTTGCAATATATCAGCATTCAGATTTCTAAATATATTTTGAAAAACCATTGTTTCTTTTTCTTTCTGCATTTTCTTTCAAGATTTCTTTGTCCATATTCTTTTTTTTTTGTATTAAAAATATCTTCCTAGGTATTCTAATATATTTTAATAGCTACTTGCAATATGCATAAATCTATAAATGATGCTTTTTTTTCAAGGAGTCCTGCTTTTCAAAATTTGACTCTTTTTTATCATTTATTCCCCTGTTAAAATAATATCAATGAGAATTTGGTAGTGAGGAACAATGCTTTCTAAATTTACTTTGTTATTTTTAGCCGTATCTCTATTTTCTTTTGTGTATTTCTGATGCACTGATTTTCTAGTACCATACCATAGGCTTGATGGATGAGAAATGTTACATGAAACTGGTGCTATGGTAAGGTATACATGAGAAGTATCCATCCCTGCAATCACTTCAAGTTGGAGAACTTCATTCTCACTAGAGCTGTTCATGGTGCCACTGGGCAGGCAGGAGAATACTGAAGGCCATCAAAGTCCAATGTATTGATTTTCCTTACCCGAATATATTACTAAGGCTTACAAGCAGAAACTTCCACTTCTATTGTCTTTTTCCTGCTTCTCACATTCTGTTCCAACTGCATAAAGCATTTCCAGCCACCACCAGCTGAGTGTACCTTCTGTGAGGGAACAGCATGACTGCACACCAAATGAAGAGTGTGGCCAGTGACAAACAGGCATGGCTGACTTATGGAGTACTTCCATCTCATTCACTAGTTGATCCTTAAAGGAATTTGTGTATGCAGGACAAGAAACTATTGCAGTTTCCCATATAACTTTAAAGTACAAATGAATTGAACTGTATGAGCCAAGATGGGACTGTGATGGGTTGCTTTTGTAGGCCTTCCTTGGTAACGAGGGTCAAAACCCAGGAAGTATTCCATCCCATCTCTTTATGTAATCAGGTGTACATAAGGCAAAGGAGGAGGTGTTCTTCTCTTTTTGCTCTTTTTTCCTTCTCGGGTTAGCTCGGTGTCAGGCTCTCAGTGTTTAGGCCTAGCTTATCTGTGTTAAGCGAGGCCTGCTCAGAGGGCTGTTTGCCTGGGCCAGAGGTGAATGTTAAGAATCTGCTTTTCCTAAGGAAAGTAGTGAGTTTACTATTACATTTGTTACTTACTGAGCTAATTCCTAAGTCTAGATTGTATATATTTGTTTGTCTCCTTTCCTTTTTTGTCTCCCTCTCCCCTTTCCCTTCCCCTTGTCCTTTGTTGGGGTTGTTTGGGGGTCCCTGTCTCGTTGTACATGGTATATGGATTTAATATATGTAGAAATGTATGTATATTTCTGCATTTTTCTCTTGCTGCTTTTTTTCCATTTCGGGAGAGGGAGGGGGGAGTCTTTCTTCTGGGGTTTGGCCTTTGGCAGAGAGCCAACCCAAACTTTCACAGGGACTTACAAGCTACATGGGATACAGCAGATCAGCCCCATGACTACTACAAATAGTAAATGAATGGTTAAGTGAGATTTAATCAGAAGTCATGCAAATGCTCTGGAAATTTAAGGTTTTAGTGCTAGTTCTCAAGACTTGGTGCTGTTCTTCAGTGATGTCAAACTAAAAAATTATTTTCTGTTTATTCATTTTGTAATTTCTTTTTCTCTACACTCCTAAATCATCAGTCACTATTTATAAGTTCCTTGGTGTTAGTCAACATTGATTTCTTCTACATATTTTGAGCACATTCTGCACAACTAACCATAACATCACACTTCCTCTAGCATGCAAGTAAAATTTGTGCTGCATTCCCAGCTTTTCCAGTGTTCCTTGCTCGCCATGTTTTTTGACCAGATTATTCCTGTTGCCACTTTTCTCATCTGAATGATAAAATTTCCCACTGACTATAAGCATCTGTGTTTACCATGTGCCCTTCTTGGAATCTCTACCTGCAGCAGCACTGCCTTCATACTAGATATACAGGAGAATTGTTTTCTTATGACAGTAGTGAAACACTGGATTAGGTTTCCCAGATGGGTAGATGCCCCATCCCTGGAAATATTCAAGGCCAGGTTGGATAGGGCTCTGAGCAATCTGTTCTAGCTGAAAATGTCTCTGCTCACTGCAGGATCAGGGGTGGACTAGATGACTTTTAAAGATCCCTTCCAACTCAAACCATTATATAACACTATGATATGTTGTTCTAGGGGAGAAACCTCCATGGCCCATGTGCTGCAGCTGATCATCATGGCTTTGTACAAGACAGAATACCTTGTTTTTGTTTAAACATCTTACTGGAAGATCTCAAATAAAAAATTAATTCCTTTCTGTCTACTTAGTATAGCTTGTTAATAAATATGCCAGGGTCATTTAGTTTAAATGGAACTTTTAAAGAAGATCCAAAGGTGTGTCTTGCTATCAAATGAGTTGCCCAAAGCTTACCTCCAAGAATCATCACGTGATTTAGTGGGCAAGATGAGGAAAATGTATAGGTATGCCCATATATTGTGGAGTAAGAGGTTTTGTGTGCAAAAAGATGGAAGTTTGGGGGATTTTGCAATCTTCTAGTCCAACTAATTATGATACCTGTTTCAGGTCACCCCAGTCTTTAAATAATTTCTTCCTTTACTTATCCAACTGAAAACTATAGAAGGAAGAGGCTCAATAGCATGACAAGTTGTTTCTAGTTCATTAATAATTTTGAAAAGAATTTCTCATTATTTTTCAGTCCCCATCAGATCCCTACTATGATGGCATGAATTTTTTAGGAAATCAAGGAAATCACTGAAAAAATACAAAGCAGAGTAAAGAAAGGAAAACACTTACCTACTCTGGATGTCTCCATCTCACAGTTTGCCAGGTATCTAGTGTAGTGAACACTTCTGAGATTATATCCAATGTAATTTTACCATTAGTGCATGTGAAGGGGGTATTTCTTAACAATTACATCTCCCTTACTCCTGTTTTGTTTCACTCAGCAGTAATTTTTCTGTTTCAAGATTTTGTGTCTGAATTATCTGCAAAATTGTATGAAAACTTGCTACTTAAATTTTTTATTCTGTTGTCCCTGTTCAGGTTTAATGTTACTTTTTATCATACATGCATTTTAGTGGGGCAGTCAAGTATGCTGACGCTGACTAATGATCTATAATGGTCAATACACCTCTCTTGCATATTTCTGAAGCCTCCTTTTTTGCATCACTGTCTAGCTCTTTCTTCTCTTTTTGTAGTACCTGTTTGCTTCATGAAATATAAAGTGTGTAGAAGAAATTTCAGTCCCCATAAGTCTCTCTTTTTGCCATAACTAGTAGAGCCCAAGACATCGTGGGGGCTTTGCCCTCTGCACCCTTTGTCCTCCTCCATGAAACCCCAAGAAGGAGACAGGGTGGAGCATTTGGGGAGAGATGCAGCCCCAGAACCCCAGGCAAGGCCCTATCTGAGGAGTCCATACCCACCACGGGTGTGCTGCTCCTCAAGGACCAGCAAGGGCCACAGGTCAGCTGCGACTCAGAATCCTGCACATGTAATGCTGTGAAGTGACCAGATAGTTATTGAAGATACACAGACTTCATGGAAACTTTCTGGAAAGGCTGTTTTCTTTTATATAAATGTAGATGTCTGACAACAGTGAAAAAACAGACTCTTCTAGCCTTAGAAGGGAGATACAAGCAGTAGAAAAGAGGACAGAAAGGCCTTACTTAAAAAAACCCAAAAAACAACAAAAAAAACCCCCACCCCAAACAAAACAAAACAAAAAAACCCAAACCCAAACAACAAAAACAAATGAAAACCCCAAACCAAAAAAAAGAAACAAACAAAAAAATCAACCAACCAAAACAAACAAAAAAAAATGATACTGAGAGATTTAGATCATAGCTATAAGTTCAATGCCCTCAATTCTTACTGGGGGAAAAAAAAAAGCCACAAACTGTTCACTTCCAGCTGTACCTTGGCCTTCCTGATGCCATCCCTAAACAACTGGTCAGCTTCCCTGTATCTTCCCAGAATATGTGTTCCTGCTTCTACTGCTTGTGCATTTCCTTCCTGTCCTTTAGTTTGACCAGCAAATGACTCAGCCATGAGTGTCTTGCTTTCCTTTCTTCATTTCTTACACCTGCAGATTAAGAGATCTTGCAGACTATGGAAAGTGTCCTTAAAGATCTGCCATCTTTTTTCTGCTCCCTTGGCCCTGAGGGCAGCTTCCTGGAGAGCTGAGTTGACTTTAACAGATGGAAATTTATTTTGGAAGTCCTAACTTTACTCTTTGCCTACCACATTTTCCTCAGGACTGAGTACTCCACCAGTGCATGATCTCTGAAGACCAGGCTGTCTCCAATCTTGATGTTTCTCTTTAGCTCACTTGTGTTTTTGACCAACAGATCCAGTAATGCATGCCCTCTGGCAGGGCTGTCTATCATCTGGCAGCTCTGTACCATATGGAATATCCTTAGGGCTGAGTAGGGGCTTTGAGATGGATATGAGGAACAGAAAGGGGAGAGAGTCAAGATCAGATACTTAGTTTTGAAATCATTTAAAGCTACACAGTCATAAAAAGTGTCCTCATTCTTCAAGGAGAAGAAAAAAAGTGAGACTGATTGCTTCTAAATTAACATTGACTTTAAAGAAGAGATAGAAGTCTTTAACTTTTGAAAGTTTTATTGAAAAGCAACTTGATGTAAGGACCCTGCTTGAGCAGGAAGGTTAGACAAGATGCTATCCAGAGGTTTCTTCTAACTTCAACTATTCCATTCCTCTGTGATCCCTAGAAATGACAAACTTTCAGCCAAGTCTAATACACAAAGGCTATCATTCCTCCTCTGTCTCTCATCCTGCTCCTAACTGGGTAATTCACACAAAACCTTTCCCTTACATAAGACTGATTCCACAGAAGCAATAATACTGGAACTAAGTTCAGGACTGTACACACAACCCCCTAAGATGACAGTGCTTTTGCATACCACGGACTTGCTGTCTGATATCTGATAATTGCACATTGGAAGCACAGACCATTTTGCACTGCTTAGTCACCCTTGACTCATTATAAGTGTACATATTATAACTTTTCTACAAGGGTAGAACCTTTGGTTTTCATTTAAACAAATACATTGAAAAACTGCTCAGTGATAAGTACCTTAATATCACCAAACATATTATATCTCACTGAAGGTCATATTGCTTTTGCCTCTTGTCTGATTGTGCCTAACAGTGATGGTGAAACATGTCAGTAGTGAGGTTGTAACATGGTTACATTATATTTTATGTCTTTTGGGTATGTGCTTTATTGATGAATATTGATGAATTTACAGGTTTACTGTACCTACTACCAACACTAATAAGTTGTATAGACAACCCAAATTCCCTCAGCTGCTTACCTTTCATTTCTTTCAGGATCTTGAGGTCTGTATCTCAGTTATATTCAGCAATTTTTTCTTTATTGTCAGTGTGTTTAAATCTGCAGAGTCCAATAAACCTTTGCAACCATTAAAATTACCTTCCATCCAAATGAGCACAGATAGTACTCAAGCTGTTGCTGTGCCGTGTTTAATGAAACCTTGTTTGGAATATTGCCCCTTTAAATGGTAGCACTTCAATTTTGGAAGTCAGTGTACTGCTTTTCCTTTGGAGCACTCTTTTTGATGTCTTAAGAACCAGTATATCTGGCAGTTTCCATCCAGTTGTCATTCAGAGAAGTGTTCTGTTTTTTTGGTCTTAAACTCAATGAGCCAAATTTTTCATGCTGTAAGATAATAACTCCAGAAACATTTGCTACACACTGACTTTTGCTGAGCACATAGCAATGTAAAAGATGCTTAATGTCATGTTTTACAGCTGGTGCCTTTATGGCCTATGCTTTTTCATAATATGCAAGGTTTACTGTTGAACTTTTCGACTTCAATATCCAGCAAAGAAATTAACTGAAAATATTACAGACATGCTGTAGTTGATGAGAACAATAAAACTGTGAACTGTGTAAGTAATGTCTGACCTGTGAAGACAGTTTTAGTTGTAACTTTTGAAGGTTTTGTTGGCCTGTTTGCTTGTTTTAAATTGAAGAAACACTAGTATACCCAGACAGAACATCTACGTTGGTCATTAAATAATACATCAAAATTATAAAAGCAGATTTATTCACTGAAGTACTCCATGCAGAAACTTCACCTGCATAGGAATGTATATACCATGTAATCAGGTTTTTCTGAAATTTCTGCTTTTCTGTTTCCATTCTGTTCTGCCATTCTGCTTCATTCACAGAAGGGAAAAAGCATTTTACAGCATATCAAGACAGACCTACTTAAAGGAAATGTTCTTTCTAATGATGGATGTAAGACTGAAGTACTTGAAGACAATAAGACAGTGAACTACTATGGCTCAACTGCATTTTGCATTTAATTAAAATGTATACAGTGCTCCCTTACTTCTCAATTTTGGTACAACCACCTAGAAAAGCATCTATAAAAGTATCCTTACATGTATCTTTCCTTTAAGAGTCCTCTGTTACTTAAAAAACCTTTGCATCATGACATAAATGCCCATAGGTCATTGCATGACTGTAATCCCCTTTGACTCTAGTCTCCTTTCACATTAATACTTGCTCAATTATATCCCTGTCTTACAGTAACAAACTATGTGTGCAAACAAATTATCTGCTTGCATATAAGTGATTGTAAATTTTTATTTAATGTGATGATTATTAATTTACTTTCTTTGAACACTATTATTGTTTCTCCCTAATCAGACTCACTTGTATCTTCTGTGATTATTGAAATTTTAAACACACACACACACAAAAAGTTATTTAATTGATTTTATGTGTGACATTTGTATTGGAGTATTTAATACATTAAAAAACAAGTAGTGTGTTATTGAACAAACACAGGTACTCCAGAAATGTTGCTAGTAATAGACTAGTAATTTCCAGAGAGATATGTATACGTAACTGACCCTTTCTCTACAACTACCTGACAGTCTTGCAATTTTTATCCAAGAATCTTCTTTGCTGTTTGAGCTACAATATCATAGTAACTGACATAATCCTACTTGGATGAACTACTTTCCTTTTATGACATAGTGCAAGTGAAGTCACAGTGATGTTTCTAGATCATTAACATATATGAATAAATGAGTATATGAATACAGTAAAATGATATATGCCAAAATCCATTTTACCACTTTGTGTAAATTATGTACAGGTAATATATTCCAGTCATTATTTAATAAGTGACACTTATTTTTGGTATTTTGAGATACTAGTGTTCTTGACATTATGGCCCTTAGGTGCCATCTCATTCAATAATTACTAAACATAGAATGGAATTTATGCAGACTCATATGGCTTTCTAAAATGGAAGCAGTGGTGGAAATAGCACTCTCTTCCATTAGTGGATAAACACATACAGAATACACCTTATCTTACCACACAAAATCCAAGGTTAATAGGAAAATTTGGCTCTAGCTTCTATGCCCCAGGGAGAAGCAGAGGTCTGACCAAGAGTGGTTTCATAACTAGGGCTTCTTTAGAAGGTGTCATGGTTAAACTAGGTTCTGTTTTCTACCCCCTTTTCCCAACATTGCTTTGGAGAAACTTTCCTGTAAAAGTGAACTCCTCGCCACAACTGGGTGGAGGAGAATGTGCCAATAGTCCTGGCTGTCAGGGCAGAAGTGGCACTCTCTCCATCTTGGACCATGTTTTAGGTCAGACAGGCACAGGAAGAGACACACACACAAACTATCAGAGCCACCGTTGGGAGCCACCAGTACACCAACAATCCCCCTGCCCTCTTGCTGAGAACCTTTGAAAGGGAAGAACTCAGGGCCACCTCTGCTGCAGCCAGAGAGAAAACAAAAGTAAAATTTACTCTGCAGATGCCACACTATTTCACAGGAGCTGAGCGGAGCTGAGTCGGCACAGAGTCAAGCTCAGCCAAGCTACACAGAGCCCAGATGCCAGCAGAGCTGAGCTCAGCCAAGCTGCACAGAGCCTGGGCACCAGCATAGCCAGGGACAAGCATTTCTTCAGAAACTTGTTTGCCACAGTACCTTTTCCTTGTTTTTCTGGGAAAGGGGAGGAAAGAGCATGTGTCAGTCACCAGTTTTTTCTGTGTACTAGAGACTGGAGGTGATCTCTGTCTCTTGTTGGGTGGAACCATTCTGTTTGTATTATTGTTGATGGAGCTGTATGGAGCTATATTTCTTTTCAGTAAACAGTTTCTGGCTTGTTGGGGGTTTTTTGTTTGTTTGTTTTGTTTTTGGTTTTGTTTGTTTGTTTTTTCACTTACATCTCGCATTTTGTCGCTAGGTATTGGTGAAAAGGGAAGAGTTTTTGGAAAAAGAGAAAGGGCTTGTTTGTTGGAGTCTCTGCCCCAGTATTTTTCTTAAACCAAGACAGAGGGAACCTTAATCTGTTTGTAGTTTCTGGGCTCTGATTTGAGGTTTTTACAGTTTGCTAATTCTTAATTTTCCCTTTTCCAATAATCAAAGAATAGATTTCAGAATTGTATTTTTCTTAAAATTCTTAACTAAAAGTTTTCAGAAACCTTGAAACTGTTACTACTTCACATCTCCGTATTTCTAATATTCAGAGTTTTCATAATCCATGTTTAAAATGATAATTTCTTCACACAGCAAGAGAAAACAGAGCATATGTATTCATGTCTGGGTAATTATGAGATTTTAGTTGATCTTAAAATTATTCCAGTTGACTGCTTTATTTAAATTTTTAAATAATTATGTATCATTTATAATGGCATTACACCAGGCACAAAAATGAGACTTCTTGTATTTATTGGCTCCCTTAAAATCCAGTAAGATAAATTATTTTTCTATCAAAATCCTTAATTGAATGAAGCTTATATGACTTATTTGTCCATCTGTTTATCATCTGTTTCACAGTATTTTTTTAAAAAAATGATTGATCAATTTCTGTAAAATTTGAGAAGAGTGGAACACTTAAAGGTTATTTATCTCATGCTTCATCAGCCAGGTGGCTGGAAAGGCTTTAGCTGATTAATTTTCTCTTGTGTTTGGCCTGTTAGCAGCCAAAAAAAAACCCAAATAGATCAACATATACCACTTCTTCTGTAACCAGTAATCAGTGAGTGAATGAGTAGGTATTCTGAGAAACATGTGCAAGGTCAGAGGGAAAAAATGTAGAGAAATGTGGGAAATAGTGCAGAGGAAAATACAGATACAGGACATATGTCAGGAGAGCTGAATTTTTTCTGTCATTGGAGCATTGTACAGCAAGTTGAAGGAAATCAAACTGCATCTTTTTCACTGCTCAGAAAACAATTCCATCACTCCTGTTAAAAATAAATGTTAGAGAAACTCCTCATCCTGTTACTTGTCTAATTTGCCAGTCTACAGTTGACCTCTGCCAAAGTACCAACATGTGCCTTGTTTCATACTGTATTTATATTGATTTTCACTCACAGCAAGCCCTGCTCATTGCTAAGTTCTCTGTAAAGTTTATTCCCCCTTTCTTAACTCTCCACTCAAAGAGGACTGGAGGCATATATTCCTGTGGAATAAAGAATAACTGACATTACACCTAATGAACTCTGGCATCCTAGAAAATAAGAGGTTTGATTTTGCTTGTTCCTTTCTTGATTATAAGCTATTATAGTAAGGACATTTATTTACTGTTTGTTTATACGACAAAAATTACTGGAGGCATTACCACACGATATTTTTAAGTGATACAAAAAAGTTAGTTCTAGTTAAAAGGGAGTGATCATGAAAATACTGGCATATGTTGCATTCAAAATGCTATTAGATATAACAATATTTAAAAAAATAATTTTCAGACTCTCTCTCTAATGGCACTGTTTCATTACCCCTTCATTATGTTAGACCCTTTACAAGTTGTGTTGCTTAACCAACAAGGGAACACTATACGGTATTCTGAACTCACTATATGCCCATTGAGACATGTGCATGTTAAAGAAAAGGGTAATTTAAAGAAAGGATTAATTTATCTAATGAAATGGCAGAAAGTTATCAAGATATAGTTGAATCATAAATGCCCATTCCTGTATGAATATATAGGCTTCACTACTTCACATGTTATATCACTAGTAATTCCCATATTTCTGTGAATGACTTTTTTTTTCTATGTTTTTGAGTCTTCTCACTGTAATGAGTCCATTTCTTTTTTGTTATTTCAGGCTACTGACAATACTGCTGCAAGAGTAGAGCAATGAGTAGGAGCATACTGTAAATAGGTCAGAGCAATTATCTCACAACTTTCCTTTCAATCTCCTGTGACTTTAGGACATGAGGTGTAGACATGGTGATGAAAATATCTTTGTCCAGCTCAGCAACATGCTGTGAGAAGCAGTTTGTGGAATAAGATCCTGAAAAAGACAGCAGCATGAGAAAGTGTAAAAATATAACATGAGGGACAGAAAGAAAATGTCTTTGACATTAAAGCAGTAGAAGAGGGTAAGACCTGATTCTCTTTGCAGTCACTAACATAAATCAGGAAGAATTATATCAAAGCAGTGGAGTTAAAAATTAGTTTACCTGAGAAGATATACAAAGCTTTAATTTTCAAATATATCTACTCTTTTGTCTAGGGAAATAAAATATGGCAAGTCATATGATGAGGCTAAAAGTAGTTCTGGAAGCATAGGCATCAAAAATAATTCTTAAATTTTGAGTTTGTTGGTAATGCATTAAATAGGTAATTTGTTTGTGAAACTTGCAGTCAGTGTGCAGTGTGTATGTTGAGATCAGTTTATCTTTTACTGTTTTCCTTATGAAAACAGCAAACTGTATTTTGACATGGACAGAAAAATCTAATAGATTGATGACTCTTAGCTAAAGTAGGATTATATTTGTCTTTTTCATACCTGTAGTGAGAGGAAACTGTTACACTTTTTTTTTCAAAAAAATTAAAAATAGCAAGATACAGATGAACAAGACAAGACTTGTGCAGTTGAAACCCAGCAGTACAGGCAGGGTGAACAACCTAGACTCAAAACTCATAGTGTGATGAGGTGAGTGAAGTCTAATACCACATCTAATAGTGACTGTTCATGGGTATACATACTCTTAAACACTGGATGTCAGCAAGGTTTTTAGACAATAATATCCTTCTGGAACATACAACCAAAATTAGACATCTTTAGCTCATTATTCTTGTTTATTTATTCTTATGTTTATTTGTTTATCTCTTACTTGTAAGCTAAAACATGTATCTGTTTATTGAAGGAAGATTCATGCTGGAAGTACAGAAGTAGAGCAGCAAAGAGTAATAAGTGTCTATGGATATATAGATAGATATTCTATCTACCTATGCACCAATTATTCCTGTCTGATGTAAATAAGAAAAACTTTTAAGAGGCTACAAATATTTAAAAAAAAGGTCAATCTTATAATTTTAAACATTGCATTTGATGTTGACTAATACTCTATCAAGGATCTACAAACTGGGGTTTCAGGTATTTTGCCCCTGTGGGCTAAGTAGAATCCAACCAAGATCAAATGTGCCTTTGAAATCCCTTGTTCAGAGACAAGGCATAAATGTGTTAGATGATCTAGGGCACAATAACCAGCATATAGAGGAAAAAGATTAGTATATTTCTCCCCGGATGGTGCATCAGATCATTGATACACTGCTGAAATGCTGATGTAACCTTGGGCCAAAATGCTCGTAACTTCTGTTGAGATTTTCAGTACTACAAGATGAACATGCTCATAAATGCTCCATATGGTATATTGCATGTGACCAATCACATGGCCAAGAAACGATGAAGTCCTGCCTTAGAAGTGTAAATATTTTTATGCTACATGGTGCCATGTCCTGAACTGATAACCTGTATTTTCTCAAACAAAAGGAGGATGACAATTAGACTTTTGGGAATTTTTCTATAGAATGAGGCTGTAGATACCAAGGAAATGATTTATCATGCACTGTGCCATTTCAGCAAAATGTTGGCAAAAGATTGTTAAACACTCTGTATTTAATCTCCCATGTGAAATACCTGGGATGTTTAACAGTTATGTTTCTGGGTTCTCAGGAGTCTAACTCAGTGATGTCCATTTTTTTTGCATAATAGATTATCTGTCAGGGAGCAGAAGACTTTTATTCAAAGTCTGTCTCAAGAACAAGAGGCTTGAACCAACATCCATCACATTCAAGGAAAATAACTGTAAACAGAGTAGGCACTTGGACAGCAAGTATTCCATTCTCCTGTAGAAGCTGAAACATTATTTGTTTAGTAGAGAAAGAAGAGGAAGCTCAGGGAAGACCTTGTCCCTTTCTATAACCACCTGAAAGGAGGGTGTAGCAAGGTGGGAGTCATCTGCTTCTCCCAGTCAATCAGCCACATGATGAGAGGACATAGCCTTAAGCTGTGCCAGAGGAGGTTCAGGTTGGATACCGGAAAGAATTTCTTCACCAAAATGGTTCTCAGTTATCAAAACGAGCTGCCCAGGAATGTGGAGGAGTCACCATTCCTGGTACGTGGTACTTAGTGCTGTGGTTTAGTTGACATAAGTGATATAATTTAGAATGAAGATCAGTCAGCGTTGGACTTGATGATCTTGGAAGTCTTTTCCAGCCTTAATGATACTATGATTCTAGTTTGGCAAACTCCTATGATAAGAAGACATATCTGTCATTGTGAAATTATAAAAAAGAAAGATTACTCAATTTCTACTGCTTTAGGCATTCACTTAGAATAGCTGAGACCTGAACATCTATTGCTCTATATGTATCTTATAGGATGTTTGTTTAATACACAACTGTAAATGCACATGAAGTTTCATGAACAGACACCTTCTTGCCTTGTCTTTATGGCTAAATGAGTCTATAAGCCATTTACATCTGCAGCTGATTTTTTCAGCCTGATCTCACATAGAAGTGCTGGTGGACAGGGACAAAATTTTGAAGGTTATTTGACATCTTGTCAGATTCTTCAGGGAACTGTTTTGGATAAAAAATGAATTTAAAAACCAAGAAGCAAAAACCCAGAGACAAAATATTGTTAAAGTAATTGAAAGAACTCAAAATTAATAACCTAATCAACTCCTCTGCTAAGAGATATTATTCTACTTTTTTAAAACAGATATTGTTGTACCAACAACCAATCTAGCTTTGACCAGACTGCCAAACTGCAAGATTCTTCAGACTTTACATTTTAAAACTGTTAAGTCTTGAAAGTTTAATATTATTTTTGTGATCAAGTTCAGTTTTGCCTTTCTAATCATGTGAATTGATTAGTCAACACTTAGTGTGTACTTGAATTAATGACTAAAACTTTATAAAATTTGGTGGATATGTTAACTTTTCAGTTGTAATTGGTATTAATGAAAATTAACAGTCCTATTGGCTATAAATCAAAATTACCATACAGGAAAACAACCACCTTTCTAATTTTTTGAGAGGTTAACTACATTTTTATGGAAAACCATTATATACTAGAAACATAACTGCATATTGTGATAAGAAAGATTGTAAAATTACATAGCAGTGGCTTATAACAGTTTTCAAAATTACTTGTCCTTACCAAAGTCAAACCCATAATGTAATTTATGGGATGCAATAAGATATTACATCATTTGCCTTAAACCATTTTTTATACCTTTAAGTGATATATATTATAGTCTTAATAAAATAGTAAAAAAAGTCTCTTAAATGCAATGAAATGCTATCCTGTGTGTGTAAAAAGATTATACAGGTTGACTTTTGAAAAGCAGAAGGCTTGCAGAATTAAAAAACATAAACAGCAACAACAGCAACAAACCAAAAAACCCACCACAACAACAAATTATCCAAGCTATTTTAATTACAGAGATTATTAATGTCAGTAAACTGAGATACTTCTCAGATTTCAATTTTCAGTTGTGCAGTTATTGATTATATAAATCCTAACATTTTTTCTGCAAGTTTTTATATTTGTCACAGTAAATAAGCACTGAAAATTTTGACTCATCCCCACTGTGTGTCAAGCAAGGACATTACCTTAAGACATGTCATAATGATGAATTAATTAAAACTTGAGAAATACTCACATTATGCTAATGAGCTCTGCTGCCAAAGCTAAAAATAAGTCACTTCAAAAATAGCCATGAAAACCTTTAGAGTTGCAATTATTTAATTACAGGGCACCTTTAAAGAAATGAGTGATGACTCGAGAGACTGTAAGTATTTCTTCACTTATGCAACTTCAAAACAGCAGCTAAAATCAGCATTCAAAGTGTAGAACTTCAGGTGACATAGATCAAGGCAGTCCCATGGAGTTAACTTCAGTGACACTTGTTTGTGATAATTATGCATTAATTTTTAATTGTGTAGTTACTATAACTGTTTTTGACACTTGAGATTTTACTCAGCTCTCAGTTAAATATATAATTAAGAATAATATAAAGGTATCATGTACTAAGCTCTTGATATGTTGTTACATGTAAAAGCCTTGACTGTACCTTCCAAAAGGTCCCGGTAGTGCTGAAAGAGGGAGATACATTAAATTAAGTATAATTCTCAGATATTATGATAATCCAGTCCTAATGGGTTGTTGATGATGTTTTACACTGTTAATTTCTGTTTGCTGCAGAAGGGATCGAAATGGAACCCTACAGTATTTAGGTCAGACTCAAAGAAAAAACTGTGTTGTATTTAACCACTTCAGTTCAGCTTTTGGGATTGGGAAGACACCTGCCAAATGTCTACATAAATTCAATAGATTCTTCCCTTTTTGATGTGAAATCTTCCTCCAGAGCTTTTGTAGTCAGGTTATTTGCTCTCCAAACAAGACCCACTGGAATTAGAAAATAGGCTGACAAGATCTTAATGTCCCGAGGGACACGGTTGACAAGCAATGCTCTAAAATTTCTCTGCATTTACAGCCTTCCCTGAGACGCCACAGGCAAACCAAGAAAAAGGACAGGAGTCTAAGTCTCTTTCATTTCAAAACCAAGAGGTAGAGCTGTTTCTTTTTATATAGTATCCTACCAACCATACATCTTGAGCAGATTTAGGCATACTTCACCCTGACAAGATTCAGATGTGTCTTCAGTGCTCAAGCACTTGACCCAGCCTTCTGACCCAAGCAGAAACTAAACGAAGCATTTGAGGTGTTCAGTTGTAGTGAAACTGGGCTGCTGTATAGCAGTAAATAAAAGACATGGCCTAAAGACAAAGAAGAAACCCTCATACACAGTATCTACATTTCCACAGTTCTCATGCTGTTTTCTTACATAATATTTGACTGTGGGCTTTGAAAGCAACTGAAAGTGATGATTTTGTATTGCAGCGGTATTTTTCTCTGTCATTGGGCTATTAAAACCAGAGATATCCAAAGGGACAAGGCAATAAACTCATGGATTAAAGCTCAGACTTGAGCCTTTTATGCAAGCTCAGCCAAACCAACACAAATTTACACAGTGGGAATACCGTAGTGTAAATACAATCAAAACAAAGCATATTGAAATTTCTGAAGTTGCTAAAAGTGTCATTATAAATATCTGAATTATTTGAACTATCAATAAATGTAAGTGGTCAGTTCTAGAGACAAAAGGATTTATACTTTGTACCTTTCAGTTGCTAAGCCCTACATAGTACTACAGTAGATTCCTGAGCTACCAGTATCAAAAGAAAACTGAGTTAAACTGCCTGTGAGAGAAATTAATGTTCCCTGAGACTGATTATGAAACATCTGTTAACATAAACGTACTGAACTCAGCACTTTTACTACAGTTTTTAGAATACATGCGAGAAAAGAAGGGAGATAGGGTATTCTCCGTGGACATTTACAAATTTTACCTCTTGATGTCCTGTCTTTTAGGTTAACTGCATTTTCTTGGAGTCAGCAGGCAAACAGCATAGAACTGATAATGCACATATCTCTGAATAAGCATTGTTTTATTTTCAGTCTTTTTGGGAAAAAAAATGTTTTAACATGAAATAGTTATTTCATCTTTTCTATCTAGTTAATGGACTATTATCTTCTCTCAACCACACTACCAACATAGTTCATATAGCATCATAAAAATGAGATCCCAGGAACTTCAATAGTATTACATTTCCACTGCTGTAGGAACAGGCTCTAGGCAAACTGTTGCTTTTTGGTGATTTTTAGTTTGGTTTATTGTGTATTTTTCCCCATTGTCATCTCTTCTTTCATGAACCCTAAACTTATAGAGTCTCCCTCACCTAGATTAGTCTGTATTATTTACTATCAGAAGATATAAACATATCTGTTCCTACTAGAGATCACAGTAAGATGTGAAAATATAACATGTTAAATTCTCATAAGCAAGCATAAAGATGAGCTTATTAGACATATAACCACATTCTTTTCCAGTGAATTTAGTCCAGTGTTTTGACTGTAAGAAACCATGGATTATGGGTACAATTGCAATATTGAGTCTAGTATTTGTTTCATCTTTATTAGACATGGGGTTTGCTAAAGTTGTAGTCATTATTTCTTTTTTTTTCTTTTTCTTTTTTTCTTTTTTTTTCCTGAGTAAACCGCCCAGCTTCTGTTCAGAAGACATATGACTTTTTTTTTTTCTCATTCTAATCAGTGGTATTGTATACTGCTGAAAAACATATCTCCTGCTTTCTTCTTTGGTATTATAATTGTAGTTATCAAACACATTTGGAGTAATCACCTGCAGCTAAAATTATATTTGTTGTTTGATGACTTTTTTTTTTCCCTTTCTTTTCATACCTGACATTTAGGGCTTGATAGAAATAGCGCTAGAGAAATATTGCATATCCTTATTTTCCACAAAGCAGAGAAATGTTTTATGCAGTTGTAAGGAGATGCCTGTTGCTCATCTTCTTTGATAATATGATAGAATTTCAAATTGATTCTGCCAAATCCTGTGCTCTATAATATCCAGAACTAAATATTTTTTAATTCAGTTTATTTGCCTTCCTTTGTCAGAGCATAAAAGAAAGCTAAATAAAGTATTACCTCTTAAAAGAAAGAAAAATAAAAATCAACTAAGAGTTAAGTAACTTTTCAACAGACACAGGATAATGGAGATAGCCATAACTATGACCTCTTCCCTGGGTGTACAGTTCCTAACACACAGTAGTTATTCTGCTTCCTCAGAGTCTTCACTCCACTTCTAATGGTATTTTTGTTTCTTTTTGTGGTCACCAAAGCTGTCTCAGCTATTTTTGCCTCTTGTTTGTCTCTTTCCTTTTTTTTTTTTTAATGCAATGTTTCTGCTCTGACAGTAAAACAGCAGAACAATAACAGAGCTTGAATTTTCAAAAATTGACATGTTTCCTGGGAGAGTTTCTTAAAAGTGTAATTGCCTGGTATTCCCTAGAAATAAAGTGACAACAAATCCAGCAGAAAATTATGTTTATCTGGTCATTTTCAAAATTTGGCACCATCACAAAAACAAAATACAGGCTTAAACTAGTTCCAGTACAAGAAGATCTGTTATATATGACTATTTTGTCTTTCTTTATTGCCTCCTTTAATTTCTTTCATAGTGATATTTGTTGTTTTTGTTTGTTTGTTTGTTTGATTGTTTTATTGTTTTGCCATTCCTGGAGGTGACTAGGTTACTTTTTATAAACCTAGATTAAAAAAAATAAAAAATAAAAGAACCACTTCTAGCTCAATACCATTTGACCTGTTTTCACAGATGTATTTGCAAACCAGAAAAGTATGAAAGTATGTCTGAATTTTTCTCCCTGCCACTGTGGGTATTTTTGTTCTGGTTTGTTTTGGTTTAATTTATTTCTCTTCTAGTTTCCCCGGTAGTTAAGTACTTTCAATGACAACTTTAAGATTATTTTTTAATGAATTTTCTCCTTGACTTTTTAACTTCTCTTCACAACTGCAGCCACACTAAAGTATTTTATCTTTCAAACTATGGAGACTTATCCACCAGAGAGATTGTTAGAACAGCAACTTGTTCACTAGCTGCAGGACTGTTAATTTCAAATGTCAATTGTATTTGGCCTGTGTTCTTTATAAATAAGTAATCAGAAATCTGTTGTAAATACGTTGTTCAAGCTGTGAGTCAGAATGCACAGTTTAAGATTAAAAGGTATGAAAAGAAGAGCTGTAAGAAAACAGAAAAGGATGACACAATATGACCTGGTTGATATTGACATTACAATAAATTTGGGGAAAATTTCGTTTGTAACAGTATTTGCTATTGACCAAGGGTAGCTCTTACACTGCTAACTGTAAGATCCTACCCAATTTTAGTTTTACCCAGGGTGATGTCACCAGTTTTAAACACAAATTGAAGTATGTTACACATACCAACACCAATATTATAACCCCAGTGCAAGAGAAGAGCAATTATAATACTGTGTAGAGTGAGGAGGCTGGGACTCTAGGGCTGGAACTGCTATCAAGCCAAAACAGAATTTTCAAGGCTAGAATTCCCAGGTGTCAACAGTGCTGTACAGTAACCATCTTCTACCATGTCTCATAGAAATCTCATGTACATCTATAAAACATGCACTTAAAACTTTCTGAATGCCAAATTACTGAAAAATGATACAATAAAGTTATTTCCCCATATTTTGGGAATTCTAAGAACTAAGAAGAAAAGTTGTGCCACTGTAGAGTGACTCATTTTTTGTTCTTGCATCATTTTGACACAGAGACTAAATTTTCAGTTGACTGTAAAACTTCAGGTTCAATGTCACACTTGATAAAAATACTGCCTTTATACAAAAGAACTGCATCACAACTGAATCCAAAGTTTTGTACATATGGCTAGTAGAATTATAATAAAACTTCTATCGGTATACCTTTTAATTAAAAAAAAATAAAATTAAAACTAAAATATAAACTAAACTAACTAGAAATATAAAACTGGTCTCCCTGTAAAACATATTGATGTGGACAAAGATTTTCAGGTTGAATATACAGTAACTTTCTATTCCTCTCAAACAGTAATTTCAGTATAGTAATTATTGGTTTCCCTTAAATAGCAGGTAAAACATGTTTAATTTTAACTGAATTTCCTGAGTTTTCTATGTCTATAAATGTTGAGCTAAAAATTACATTTGTTCTGTGAACAGAGAATCTTGAGCATTAACTTAAGAGATAGAAATTAATTCTGACAAAGTCTATGATAAAATGAAGAACCAGTTTAATTCAAGTCTGCTAATACTTTCCTTTCTTTACAAATAGATCACTTGAGTGGCAGTTTTATCTTTTTTTTTTTTTTTTTCCCACAAGCAAAGAAACAAAGAATACCAGGGGAAATGAAAGTTTAAGAAACAACAGCAAAAAAAGGTAAAGTCCAAATACCTTTATTCGACTTACTTGCTACCTTTATTTGACTTGCTTGCTAAATAAATGCTGAGTTTGGCCCTGACAACACTCATAACTCTTTGGGATTTCCTGGATTTGTAAATTTCCACTTGAAAACTGGCTCAACTTTAAATGGAAACTGAACTGATTTTTGAGTATCACAGTAATGACATTGGAGTCTGAGGTTGTCTTCATCTAATGCCCAATAATTCATTCTGTATAGCAAAGAAATAAAAAGGAATATGGTACTTGCTCTACAGTAACTATGTCTGTATTCTTTTCTCTGTATGTTAGGACAGTAATACATATTTATTTTTATGTCCTATTTCTATGATAACAATAAAAATGTAATTAAAAAGAGAATAAAAGCAATATGTCCTTCTAATAATTAAATACATGATAATATCATAATCAGCTTCTTTAGATGTCAAAAGGAAAAGTATTGTTTTGCTTAAAGTATATTAAACCCTATTTATTATTCTTACTCTGAAATGAACAGTCTTCACATAAACTGTAGATCTCAAAATGACCCTCACTGTTCCAAATGGCAATTATAACTGACTCTTCTGTTTCTTATGCATCAACTATGATTAATGCACTTGTCATAAATGCATATTTTTTATTCTGAATCTCAGATAAAGTGAACTCTTTGATCCTGGATACTGAAGAAACAATTCTTTTTGGTCTCAGTGACTATGAAGGCATTTTTCACATTTGCTAGAAGAGAATCCCATGAAAATGTTGTAACCGGCCTTTCTTAAATTTAGAAAAAAAATCAGAATTTTTCATGTTCATTAATTCAACACACAAAAATTCAATGCTTCATTTTTTTCCAGCCTTACTGGAACAACCATCCCAATAATTTTGCTTTTTAGAAATAATTAATGCACTCTCCCTCCTACTCAATTTTTAGTAGTATTCAAAGGAAACAACTAAAGATGAAAAGAATTGAAAAGACAAGATAGTGAACAAGATAGACAACAACCTGAGAGGAAATGGAAAGTTATAGGATAGAGTAGAGTCTTTGAGGAAAGAAAAATTTTGTGAGCTGAAGAATCCCCTCCCCAGTAATATTTCCGAAAACCCTTTCACTATCTGTCAGACTTGAGAGAAATGCTCTCTGCTCCAGGACCCCCCCGGTGCTGGCAGGGCCTCTGGTAGCTGCAGGAAAGAAACAGCGCGGCCGAAGCTCGTAGAGGCAGAGAAAGTTTCTTCGGACAATCCCAGGTTTAAAAACCCTAGGGGGCGGGCCCAAGGAGCAGGGCTGTAATTGGATGAGGGTTCGGGTGTAGGGGAGTGGTTTGGGGACCCGGGTAGTCAATGGGAGAGGGCGAGGATCCATCCCTGACAGGAACCAGGGATTGGGGAAAGGACAGGGAAGGATGCGGGAGTCAGCCAGTAGGGTTAGCGGAAGGGCGGAGCGGGTCTCAGGGGAGCAGGGCAGCTTGGCAGCATCCCAGCAAACCACGTGGTCACTGCTGGGTGGGTGGTTCACAGATCTTAAGGGAAGACTTATTACAATTAAACACAAGAGGTAAACAGTTTTCTTCTTGTTTGATCCTGGAATGGTTTCTGTGGTGATGATTTCAGTTCTAGGGGTGTGCTTTTCCATTTCTCATAGCTGTCTCTGTTCCCCACAACTATCTCAGTCCTTCTCCTATTCCTACAGTTAAAAACTGTTTTGATGATACATTTGTTTGCTCTTCCAAACATAATAACATAAATGAACGGCAAAATTCTATTTTGTTGATGTTCCTGAGAAGTCTTGAGTCCATTCTGCTTTCTAAATGCACATACAACCTACTTTCATGTTTAATCATGACTCAGATATGTCTCATAAAACTTCTCTTTTGCACATAAAATTTCAGTGACAAGGTCAATTGACTTAAAGGAATAAAATAATTCATTTGGACAGGAAGCACTCAGTATTTTCATTCAGTATTTTCACTTGGTATATTCATTCATTTAATTTTTTCTTCATAAATATTAAAGATCCACAGCTCAAAGATTTGTGGGGAATTATTGTGAATTTTCTGATTTTATATTAATTTAAATCCCTTGTATTTAAATGATCAATTCTGGGCCCAAAACTGCTGAATCCTACAGTGTATTATGTCTCCCACTATACTGTGTGTACATTTTACTAGCAAACATACAGTTTCATACCTACTTTTACTTCCATTCTTTAGTATGTTAGTGTGAAAGTTCCCATCACAGTTAGTCTATGTGTTCTTGTACTTGCCTCTAAGAACCTGGACACTATGACTACCTGTGAAAGTACCTAATCAGTAAGTCTCATCTCCTTTGGAACTGAATCATCTGAACAAATAAATACAAAATTCCAAGAAGACAAGAAATCTTTCCTGGCTTCAAAGAACTAAAAAACCCTTTAAAAATGTTTTAATTTGCCTTTTTGTCACAAAATGTCTTATTTCTGTGCAAATATAGGGGAAAGAATAGTAAAAGGAATAGATACTAGTAGTGGAAACTGGTAATCAGGAAGAAGTTCTGGAATTTTGGTTTCAAAATGTAGTTCAGTGTGAGTAAGATCTTTAGGACAAGTGTGGTGGTACATCCTCCCCCTCTCACCCCTCACAGACTGCACTATGATCTGGGAAATGCTTATTAGGCCTTGGCCTTGACAACATTTACGCTAGGCTCCTCTGAGCTTATCAGAAACACAGTCTGTTCCTAGACAGTGTTGCGGTGCCTGATGAGTTCCTTGCTTTTCTAATGAACATCCTTGGAAACATTTTGCCTGAATAATGTTTTTTGTTCTCACATTTTTAAAGTGTAAGAATGAAAAGTATGACCAAGATGAAGGGTTACTATGACTAAAGCCAGCTGTCTTGTGTCCCTATAAACAGTGGCTCAAAGTGAGATCCCTTGAGCTCTCCTGGGCTGGCACAGGCTGCATCCAAAAACCTCCATCTGAGCTGGGACACCTCTTAGAGTTAGCAACTTTCATGTTCACTATTTCTTGGGGGATCCCGATTGATGGATCCTGGACTGACATCTCATTCCTCAAGACTCAATCCCTCACCCATTGAAAAGAATATGAAAACATTCTAAGTGAGTATTTCACAGAACTCGAGGGAAATTTTCACAGGTGCTTTCTTTAGACTCTTTATGTCTATTTGCATATACCAAATGTATTAGGAATGCTGTTTTCTTTAAATCTTAAGTATTTTAGATTTATAAGCAAGTTACTGTTATAGTATAGTAAATCATACACAGATCCAAATTGTTAACAGGTTAAGTGTTAAGAGTTAAGTTGTAAGTTGAGTGCTGTTAGGTTAAGTCATAGGTTAAATTGAGTGTTAATGCTAATAAGTGTTAAGTTAAACTATAAGTTAAGTGTTGTTAGGCTTTTGGGCTGTATTCCTTTTTGTCCTTATACCTTCTGTCCTTTAGTTTCACTTACCTACCCTCTCACCCTCTGCCACAACCACAGCCTTCACATATGTGGTCTTGCATTTATTTCAGTCCAGACTGATACTGTTCTTAGATTTCTGTGTACTTTTTCTCAGTGTATTTTACCTGTTTAGTAAGTAGTAGAGTGAACTTTGCCATGAACTCTATTGTGCTGTTGCCTTTATAATAAACCTGCTTTCTCTGATACCTTTGCTGGTGATTTTTTGAGTGACCTTAAAACATTCATTTTAAAACAAGGCCCTATAGGAACTTTTCCAGTCTAGTTCATTGCATTCTGTATTAAAATTTGTAATGGATTTGTGGTAACCTCAACAGAGACATTGCATAATTTAAGAATATTTGCTTAAATAAATTTAAACCAAGGAAGTTCTTACTCCCTTGTACACCTGACAGTGCTGTGGAACTGTTGCTTAAATAGTAATTTATCCTTGACAATGGAGATACATATGAAATTATATCGAAAGCTACCATTTATTCTGACTGTATATCAGTCATTGCAGTTATCATTGTAAGATATTTAGCCTGTTTTGTTTTGGGTTTTTTTTTGTTGTTTTGTTTTGTGGGGTTTTTTGTTAGCAGCTTTGTTGAAATAAACATGTTGAAAATAAGTAATAATTGCAGCATAAAACAGCTGAAAGAACCTTGGTAACTAATGTTTCAAGGTCCCACAAATGAAGAGAAGATAAACAATATGCAGCATTGAAGATGGGCTTCTGAAATGGGAGCAACCTCATATCCTGTATGCCTGAACACTAGCCCTTGGCTATGATCTGCTGGAAAATCATCTTACTTGCAAGGATGTTTGCAAATTAATTTGTTCTGTCTTTGAAAATATACTCTTTACCAGACCACTAATGCTGAGCAAATTATTTGGTAGCTGCATTAAAAACTGTCTGATAACACAGCTGAAGACTCCACAAAGTTGTTTTTAAAATAAAAGGGAAGAACTTCATAGAAACACAAACCCCACAATGACAGAAGTCCTCTAACAATCTAGCATTTTAAATTTCTCCAACAGTCATGTCAATTGTCTCAAACAAATCAGAGAACTGCAGGTGTTGAAGCCATGCCAGGATTTAAGCTAAGATTTTTCAGCTAATACCTATATGCCACAGACACAGTGTTTCTAATTATGCTTTCATATTTCTTCAGTTTAGGAGAAAGGAAGAAGGTTCACATCAACCTATCTTTCTGATAATTTTCATTGAAATTTTGGGGGTTTTATTAAGCCCTTCTTAGCATGAACATCTTTCAGTTTTTATTTCATAAGAATATGTTCACATATAACAAAATTGTAAATTCAAGTACATTGTCTGCAGCTTATGTTGCTTTTAAGATTTATAGATCTTAGATATTGCTAACTCATAGCCCTAGATGTAATGTAAAATCTTTGAATCAAGGTAAATTATCTGCTAAACAAGGTCAAACTTAAACCTAAAAGCACTTGTGACTTTAAAGTTCCATACTACAGCCTCATATTTCAAGCTGAAACAAATTTATAACATACTGAATATTCAGCAATCTAATTTAGTAACTTAAGTCTATGTAATTGTTAGTCCACTATATTACCTCAAAGAGCCTTATACAAGGGTTCCTCTGGTAAAAGAGAAGTGTTTAATGCAGTTAGAGTATATTTTCAGCTTGATTAACACATGTCATAATCCTTAAATTAGTCTAGAGTACCTGAAGTTCTGCCTCGGTATATTCCCCATAAACCTTCAATTGCTTTACAGCTGGGTCCACCTTGTTAACAAGCTTTTACACTTGAAGTGCAAATTTCAGAGTCAATGTCTAAAGTAGTGTCAATGGTCTGCTTCCTGCAAATGTCGAAGTACTCAACCAACCTAAGTTTCTGAAACATTAATGCATGCACCTGAAGTTTGATTTTGCACAAGGCTACATGTACTGGCACATTGGTTGAGCTTTGAAAGGGGTCTGCTACCTTATTTTCTAAGCTATTTGCCTATAAAAAACCTGCTGCCATCCAAATTTAAGCTTTTGCTCCTGTGGTTCTTTATACATTTAATCATAGGATCATAAAAACAGGGCAGGATAGGATTACAGAAGGTCAGATATTTTATGTCAGGATCAACTCTAATAAAACCGTTCTTGACACGTATTTACTGAGGATGTATTTAAAAACCTTGAGTTATGAAAATTTATCAGCTATGTAGGCAATGTATCATTTGGAAATATCCCAGTTTTGATCCAGTTTACTGGAGCATATGGTCTTCGGTTCATTTGTTCCACAATCTCAGAGCATTTCTGAGGTCCCTGCTGAAATACAATTCATTTAGGAGGAGACAGAGCTAGGCCTCTCCCTAGAAAGCCTTTATGACTATGGTTGACAAGCAGTTAACTACACAGACCTTTCCAACAACCAGTGCATTCTGATCATTCTAAATCATCCTCTTTAGGCCATACTTGTTTGCTGACTCTTTGTTATCTTGCCTTAGAAATATAAACATTTTGTATGTGAGACAACCAAAGTAATAAAATTATGTTGGCTGCATTATGAAAAATGTAGCTTTAAAAGAACAATACTTTGAGTATGGCAAAGTGTTTCAGCTCAAAGAAGGCTCCAGAGGGCTATGAGGCCAGAACACATGTTATAAAGTGTTTTGAACTACTCCAAACTGAGCCTAGGGAGAAGGAATGAAGCAAAACCTACATGATTCTTCCTTTCTGTGTACAAGTACATTGAAGGAGAGCTTCCCATCAGGGGATTTCTTTATCTCCTTAATCATTACAGAAAAATAAACTCTCCCTTCCCAAGCTGGTGACATTTTCCATAATCATACAATGAGCACGAACAGACAAGGGTGTTACATGCAGTTCCACCTGAGAGATCTGTGGACAAATAGGTACAAACAACTTAGTGGTATTAAGACAGATTATACACTAAGCAGTGTGCCATGTGCACAATATCAAATGCTAGATATAAATTCTTGGGTCTCCATGAGTCTACTAGAAGAGAAACAGGACTGCTGCCTGAAGCATGTTACTAGAACAGTAACATGTAACCATTATAATTCAATACTTATCATTCTATCAAGCTGTTTGGGTTTTTTGCGTTTTGTTTGTTTGCTTGTTTGTCTGAGGGGTTTTTTGGGGGGGTAATTTTATTGTTTAGTTTTGGGGGACTTTTTGGTTGTTTTTTTTTGGGGG
>VXBX01006762.1:78392-100694 GCA_013400415.1 Scytalopus superciliaris | reverse complement strand
GGGGTTTGTTTGTTTGTTTTTTGGGGTTTTTTTTTGGTTGGTTGGTTGGTTGGTTGGGGTTTTTTTGTTGTTTTGTTGTTGGTTTGTTTGGTTGGTTTTTTAATCAAAACTCAGCATTTATTGCCAGCCAGTTTATTATTATCTTCTTTGGTTGAAAACTTAGAATGCATATAAAATGGAATTTTTTTTTTTTTTTCCACTGTGGTTGTATTTTTCCTTAACTATATTGTTGGAGGAGAGGAGAGAGACTGACTGTGGAAGGACAGCTAACTATATTACTCCATTTCAATCCAACTGTAAGTCCTGACAAGGGTTGTGGTACAAACCTTTCAGCTTAGAGAGACAACGCTGCAGTATAGACTGAAGAAAATTAGGACCCCCTGAGTCTTCATCTCTTGGCTATCCACACTGTTTAATTTTAAATTTACTCACAAGCTCAGTGAAACTTCTAGTTCCCTCTAAGACAAACTTGGATGCATTTCTGCTGCATATCTCATACCAGAGGCTATTCCCAAAAGGAAAGTTCAAAGACTACATTTGCTATAGATAATGCCACACTTGGCAAATTTTGCACCCTGTAATATCCCCATAATGTCATAACATGGAATACACTATATATACCTTGACTTTAATACTGTACAAACACTATTTCACTTAATTAAAGTACATTCCTCACAATGTTTGAGAAACTTTTTACTTGGACAATGTCCCATTATGCACATGTAGGAAAGCAGTAATTAAGCCCTGGGGTTAAAAAGACACTACATGGAGGCAAAAGTGGACCTAACACCAAGTTCTAAGCAGTGCAGAGTGCAGGTATTCTGCTGTTGAGTGTCTCCCTGGAAAAAATAAAGGCATGAGCCATTCTGCAGCACTAATTCTGGGAGCAAGAGAATGCTCACTGGCGATCTGTTCAATAGCATAGGTGAAGTAGATCTGGGATATCTGCATTCATATGGTGTGTATTTCAACTATTCTACAAAATTAATTTTCGCAGTCACAGATGACAATAATGACAATAATTTTCATGCAATAATGATAATAATTTACACAAAATAGATATATATAGCCATAGTGGTGGGGGGTTTTGACTGTGGTGTTTTTTTTAGCTAATAGATAGTCTAAGTTCATCATAAAACAATCAACAATAGACTGTAATAACTTCTGTTTCTAACCTAGATGTGAGATTCTTCAATTAGTGATGCATTCATTGGGCTTTGCACAGGCCTGTCTTTCGTCTTCAAGAGAAAGTGAAGAAGAAACTGTTACCCAGTGAAAAAACACTCAGCCCGATGCTACTGTATCTTCACCTTAGAAAAGTGAAACAATTAGCAACTTGACTGTGTCAGGACAAAACTAAGCTAACAGCAGTCCAAGTCATCATGTCTTCCCAGATTGATACAATTCCACAGATTTCAGAGAAGGAGCAAAATTGCTGTTCAATAAGAGGTAACGTGTAATGACATTAATAATATTTAACATGTTTTTTCCACAAGTCAATTTCAATGATCTTTTAGAAAGGTAAACAGGCAAAAAGTAATGCACAAACACTAAACCAATAGTTCACATAAAACAAAGCTGTTCATATAACAAAGACTTGTTTTCAGGTTTAAAATAACGGTTAAATATCAATGTATGAGCAATGAAATGAAGCAATTAGCTTTGTTAGTAGCCTTATATATGGAAGACTGGAGGAAGGTGACAGCATCTCTTTTGAGACATCCTTATGATGTCATTGATGGTGCTTTCCACTATACAAACAGATGTGCCAAAATCAACTTATTTTTAAAAGAAGAATTGTTTACAGTAGTTTCAATGTCTGTTTGTACAGTTCCTCATGTTTAGCATCATAAAACTGAAGACAGTCTACTTCAACCAGGTATTGTTCTATCTTTTTCATAAATATCAGACTTAACAGTACATAAGTATTCTAAGCTTTATAATGGAAAGGGGTTTTATTTTTGTCTTTATACTAACTGTTGTACCCTCATCCTCATCAGTTTCCAGTATTGTGATCTCTTTAGGTTTACACAGGAAAACATTAGAATAAATTAAAGATCAGAGTCTGTTTAATTCAAGAAGAAAGACCTATGTACCTTCTGAAGGCAAACTAAAATATCTGAAGGGAAATATTTAGGATAATGAGAAATTTCTGTCACAACTAATATTTATCAAAATTTGCAATTAAAGCCTGATGCTGAAGTATTACAAATGCCAATATTTTTGTGTGTTATCCATCAGCTTAAATATCACCTGGATACTGAAGCTTTAGTACTATTTTCCTCTATAAAGATCTATAAATCAGCTTTACCAACATAAAGGTAAATCACAGAAAATATCACTACTTTTAGAGCAGAGGTGCTGAGCCAGCTGCACATTAATATTTTTGGAAGTATAATTCAGAAATGAGAGGCAGCTCCAAACACACACTTATGTGTCTGCACTCTAGGTGTCTTGCTGAGCCAGTTGTTTGAGTCCCCATTGGAGATAACAGAAAACTTACCATTGGGTGGATATAGTCATTGGAGGCCAGAGAACTACCCAGCAGACCAAATCTAAGTATTTATTTCAGAATTCTCTAACCTCCATTTGATTGTCACAAAGTAAACACAATATGAAGCACAGTATTACTTTTAGGAAAACATGGGAGGTACTTAGTGTATTTTCCCCAGTGACCATTGAATAAAATAACATCCCATTTCTACCTGAATCTGACATTCTTCTTTTGCTGTCAATATTCAGATCAAATATCTTCAGCATAACTTAAATGTTTTTGCAAACAAATACCTCTCTTGTTGTGCTTACTATTCAGGAAAGAAATTAAATGGAAGTAAAACAGGTTCATCCTCTAATCTATGCTACACATCCAGCATTAATCTTATTTAACTTTGAAAAAATTAATAATGAAAATTGTCTATGGGTCTCTCTTCCAAGGATGGTTAGCCAGCAATCACCATTTATCTTTGCTTAATTGTCTAGTCTGTGGTTGCTTTGCATTTTAACAGTTAATGTGGTTGTAGCGTAACTCTCAAATAGCACCAGCAAGGTCAATGCAAATTTTTCTTTCGTGCTCCATGTCACAGACCAGGCAGTATGTCTAGGGAGTTTCCTGCTCATGTTGCATCAAGTCCTTCATCGCTATTAGTGCACATGTGCCTCAGGTAACCCTCAGAGTACATGTGAGTAAAGAGCTGGAAAACATCAAAATATGGTTTGGAACTGCTAAAACAAAATTTCACTTGCTTATATAAAAGAGAAACTTTCAATTGGAATAGAATTTTAAAGGTTGAATATTATGAAAGGTGAAGGACTTCTTGTTCACTGGATATTTCTGACCTTAATCTTTATTTTAATGAGTACAGTTCAAGATAAGAAGAGTAAAGCCAGTGGAATCCTAATGAGTGGAAAACCAACCAAAAAATAGCTAAGCGGGTTTTGGCAAAGGGGGATGGTCTTAAATAAATTCATGCAAGATATATGTATTTTAAGGTGTTTTTCCTGAAAAAAAAACCACAAACCAAAACATTAATTAGAGATTATTACAATTTCTGGAAGCGACAAATACGTGCATGGTTTGCTACTGACTATATGCTCTTGGATTTTTTTTTTTCCTTTTTTTTTTTTTTCTTTTGGTTTATTTTTTTCCCCCCATACAGCAATGATTTATACTTACTCTGGTAATTTCAAAGTAATACTTGTTTTGTGTGCTGTTGGGGTTTTTTTGTGTGGAGTCGTTTTTGGGTTTTTTCCCCCAGGCATTTTGGTAATCATAGAGGAATGTAATTGTGCATGACATAGTACTGAATGAACTCCTGTATAAAGGGAAGTACATAATTTCTTGTCCTTAACAAGAAGATACAGCTGTGGTGCTGATATAGGCAATTAAATGCTCCTTACAGCTGATACAAGCCATGTTTGCAGCCTGGTTGATCTGTGCTACAGAAACAGGCAGCTTCTCTTTGCAGGTCAGAAATATTAATAACAATATTTTTGTGCATACAGACTAGAATTCTACTCACGTTTGACAGTGCTATTTGCTTTGTGTTTAAATGGTTATTATATCACCTGAGAAGAGAGAAGTCTTTTTCAGAGTGACTTGTGTTGAATTTGTCATCTAAGCAGGTACAATTGAAGTCCTTTAAATTATTGAAAAAAATGGTTCAACAATTCTCGAATCTGTAGAAGGTAAATAAAAGCATTACTGGCAGTTTAATGTAATGTTTGTATCCTACATTTTAAGTGTTGAAGTATCTGAGCTGTCTGGTAACTGTTAGAAATCTGAAAATTAGCAGGGACATTCATTCACCTGTGAAAATTCATTTGAATTTAGCCAAGAGAATTTAAAGCAATTCTCTGCGTTTGATGGCTGTATTTATATGGGCAACTGAAAGATGACAAATGTAACAACCCATCAACATTTTATCTCCCTCATGCCTCTGTATGAATATGCTTAGTGGAAGTTTTCAGTTTGTGCATATCCCTCTGCTATCAAAATGGAGCAGGAAAAGAAAACCATGTTAAGATAAAGGAATGTAGAGCAAAGAGACATGTTGAGATGTTTCAAATGAGCACTGAGATCTCAGAGTTATCAGGATATTTATTATGCAGCAAAAGCATTGGTATGGCAATCACTTGGTATGGCAATCAAAAGGTGATTTCTCATGCTGTGAAAGTGGTATGGAAAATGTTAGATCTTTCTCCAGTGAAAGAAGCAGACTTGTGTCAGTCAGGACTGGAAACCCATCTGTCCATAGTCCTGAGCAAATTAGAAGGGTACACAGGTATATACAGGAGGAAAACCACTTGTGTAGTTATAGTAATGCCTATTGCATAAATATATTGTATCATTGCAGAAAAGCAATAGCACATTCTGTGAAATAAACAAACAAGTACTATCAATCTATAAACTAAAATACTGCATGCAGAGGAGAGAAGTAATTATACTGTGAGTGTTCTGCAATCATAATAATATTTTTAGAGGGTAGATACAGTACTCTAAGTGCATGTGCAAATGCACGTGTTGTTCCATTCCATACACTTCATAAAATATGGCCTGCAGTTTCTTCAAATCACAGTACAGTAGGAATATATATTAAGGAACTACAGAGAATTAGAATTGCTGTTAAAATTATATTGTCCAACGTCAAAAGTTTCCTATTAAAAATGAAAAAGGAACAGTTCTTTCAGTTTTCTTATTACAGGCCTGTAATATATAACTTCATGGTCTATGTACTGTTTCTTCTAACTTCATTTCGTGCCTATCAAATAGCACTGTTGGTTATGGATGGAATTTTATCTGCTTGCAAAAAGTTCCTATTAAAATCCATGTCAATGAGAACTGCTTTGTGTTTTATTCTACTTCATACTTCATATTTAAATGATTATGAGAACACTTGCACAGAATCTGCATAGGTGATTTTTAATCTCTAGCCATCATTATGTACTTCTTCCCAGGCTGATTCACTAGACAACCAATCAAATTTTTGTTCAGTGGAAAGGAGATTTTAATACCCTAAAATATTTCAATATTATATCCTCTGCATTATTATTCAGTCAGGTACAGGACAAAAGGACAGAACATTCTGCTAACAAATGATATTCCTCGCTCTGAGTAGTGGTATACTTCTATTGTAAAAAGTATCTTTTCCCAGTGCCTATGAGAATGATAAATTTCTTACAAAATCACCAGCTTTTATTGTCTTATTCCTTATGTGGATGTCATTTAAGTAGTTATTCTATGTACATGTTGTAAGTTCTCATTTTTCTATGAGAAAAGTGTCTTCTGAAGAATGTTAGGAACATTTTAGGAGTAAACCTCAGTTTCAAAAAGTGTTCAAAACACACGTATTTGATTGTTGCAGCTGGATGTCCAGACACAATAAGAAAAAATAAATACATAAAAAAAGGTATGAGATATCCTTGATATTAACATGAGGCTACAGCAGTTTGGGAAACTGGAAGAATACAGAGATGTACTGGAAGCTTCAAGAAAGAATGCTTTTGCAACCATGTTCTCTTTCTTTCCCCTTCGATTTCTGTCTACACATTTTTGTGTACTGAGAGTTTCCTATGAGTGCTAAGTAAACACTGAGGAAACTGAAGGAAGGGGCAGTTACTTAAAAATCCTAAATGCTGAGTTGATGTTTTCTACAAAACAACTTTGTATATAAGGGTACTTGAACTGTAATTACTTCCACATAATTATACTGCTTGCATTTTATTTACAAGAATATTCAGAAATAGTCCCCTAAAAATATACATTTGAAGAATGATGCTCTTTGAGTCAACAGTACTATTACTGAGCTAAGAAAGGAAAACACTGTATCTTACTGTGTGTCATGAGAGTACACTCTCCTTGTTTCATCACTTGTCCAAAATTAGGATCACAGATTCGGCATCATGTTTATAGGCAAAACCAGAGAACATGCAGAAGACATGGGACCATACTTTCATAAAGCTGTTTCCGTCCCCTCAGGTCTCTGAGGTCACTCACTGTACAGAAATTTGCAATAAGGATTTTGCCTGAAACTGGAGATGGAAATGTGTGCTGAGCTTTAACTGATAACATGAAAGTCGTCTGAAGTAGTCAATTGCCCAGTAGGCACCAAACCACAAGTTCATTTCCAGAAGAAACTGCATGCTCATTTTCACTTGTTAATTCAACTCCTAATGGAAGAGGCCCCTTCAAGCTGGATTTTCTGTCACATGTCTAAACTGCACTCTGACTCAGTCAAAAGTTTTTAAAATCTTGTAGCATAATATCATTGCTGTATCATTGGCTTACTGTATAGACTGTCACATGTGGGTGGCTGTCAACAAGCTGCACTTCATTACTTTACGCCTCAGATTCTCAGTGAGCCATTATGAGTCATTAAGTGATCAGAGACATTTGTGCAGAACTGCAGCTTCTACACTTTTCATCTCACTGTCTATTTTTACACGAGGGATGTGTTTCCATATTTGTTATATATACATATATATATATAAACACTAATCACAGTAATCCAGTGTGAATATATTAATATAGTTTAATACAGAGTTTGTAATTATAAGGAACTTTAATCTATGAAAACCAGGTGATAGCAAAAATTCTCTCTTGCTTTGAATGTGCAACAGATGACAGAAGCTTGGGGTTTTTTGGCATGATTACCTGAATGCTTTGCTTTGCAGCTGATGCTAATGAATATAACATAACTCAGCCATCCATTTCAATTTTACATAGTCCTCTAAATGTCCCTGAGCATGGGAGTAAATCCTAGCTCTCAGTGAAAGCCAGTGAAGGCAGAGAACATTGTAGATGCTCAACACTTCACACAGATGTCTGCAGAACTGAGGTGAAAGTGAATATGCCCCGCAGTATTGATACTAAACTTGCTCTGGTTCAAATGCAGTTAGGCATGGCACCCCAAGGAGAAGTAACAGATTCTTTTCCTCAAAAAAGTCAAACACGTGAATATATGTATATGCATATATATGTGTTTATAATCTTTCATAAAGCTGGTCCCTAGAACAGTGCTAAAATGCTTCTTTTGTAAATGGAAGATAAATATGGTTTCACGTAACTTCATCAAAAGGTATTGTTGAAAAAAAACCCTCTTGAATTTGGACCTTGATATGTAAGAATAACTTATATAAACTTTTTTCCTAAGTAAAATGAACTAAAATCATTATGCTGTTAATTACCAAAAAATAAGGTTTTCAACAATTGTATGTTGACCAGAAATTTATGAAGTAAAAGTGAGAGGTAATTTGCATTCAAATTAGAAGGCTTTAACTTAGGTGTACCTGTATTTTTCTAGACAAACTCTGTTCTATTTCATTCTATTTATGGATAAAAAAGTTTTTAGTAAGCTCCAGAGCTGCTTCTGAATCAGCATTTACATCTTACATTTCAACAGATACTGGAAAAGAGTGTCCTAGACTCACTAGAACATTTAACATCTTTGTGAGAAGGTCAGAATCAAAACTGGAGCAGGACAAAGGCAATATAAAGAGGAGCATGATCTCTTTTCTTTATCTGAATAGTAATAGATGCTTTATTTGAAAGATGGCAGCACTTAAGCACAGGATGTAGTGCTGAAATGCTACTTCAAGGCACATTCCTACTGACTATACTGACAGTCTAAGCAATTACACTTTTATAAGTCAAAGTGAAGGTGACTGTTTACCAAGATGCCTTTCGGGTTGCATTATAAATGCAAGTGGAAAAAAGGTCTGTGTTCAGGACCCTGGACCCATACTGCCAAGAATATAAAGGCTTAGCAATATAAGTTTGCAGCTAGGACACAAATAAATGAGATTTATTCTGCAGACTAGCCTCTCGGTATGTCTTGCACAAGGCTATTTTTATCTCCCTGCATCAGCTCTCACTGTTAGTAAAGCATTGGCAAAAAAACCTTCATCAGAGTTGAGGGAAGGTATTTTACGTATGAAGAAGTTAATCCCAAAGCATCTATTCTAATATATTTTTCTGCCATCCTTATTCACTGTTGTAAGTAGAGAAGCAATATACCATCAATAATAATTATTATGCTTAAGCTTTGTAGGAACAGTTCCAGAATTTCCAGATGATCTTTATACTTTTCAAACAGACCTTCTGGAATAACATTTGTGCATGATTTCTGTACCAGATCTTCAGCTGGTCTAAATCAGTGCAATTCTACTAAATCCAGTGGATGTATGTTGTGGTACAATAATAAGGGATCGGAACTGTGTTCTGTTCTATTAAAAAAAAAGAAAAAAATTGATTATTGAGTTTATTTGAAATCAGTTGAACTACTTGCAGAACAAACTACTTTTCAAGGTGAGCAGAAGGAAGGTATCAACTGATCCATGCAACTGAAAAGCTTAATAAATAAAAACATACTTGTCTTACCAACACTCTACAGATTCTCAATCCAAATATCCATATGACTGCTTTTCTGTACTATGTGGATTAATATTATTTTAAATGAGAGGAAACTTTGTACTTGAGAATGCAATTTAAAGAAAATATAGCTGAGAAGAAAAATAAAAATGGTTCTTGTACTGATGTTTATTTTTATAGAATTTTACAACACTAATAAATCATTGAACGTAACATTTACCCTAACTTCAGTCAGAAGTGCAAAAAATATGAATAATATTTCCCACAAAACAAAATCTAAAAGTCTTTGCTGAACATCATACTGCCTTAAATTGTGGGGAACAGTTGCAGCTATGAGAAATGGAAAGCACACTCCCAGAACTGAAATCATCACTACAGAAAACCATCCGGGACCAAAGAAGCAGAGAAACTGTTTACCCCTTATGCGTTACTGTAAGAATCCCTCCCCTAAGCTCTGTGAACCCCCTACGTGGCAGTAACCACGTGGTTTGCTGGGACGCTGCCAAGCTGCCTTCCAGCCCTGAGACTAGCTCCACCCTTCCCCTAACCCTATAGACTGTCTCACCCATCCTTCTCCGTTCCTTCTCCAATTCCTGTGTACCTGCCGGGTATGGACCCTGCCCCTCTCCCATTGGCTACCCGGGTCCCCTAACCACTCCCCTCCACCCAAACCCTCATCCAATTACAGCCCTGCTCCCTGGGCCCGCCCCCAGGGATTTATAAACCCAGTCTTGTCCAAACAAAGCCCTCTTTACTCCGGCTTGCCTCACGTCCTGCGTGTCTCTCCTGCAGCTGCAAGGGCCCCCAACCAGCACTGGGGGGCTCAGGGAGCAGAGAGCACCCCCCTCAAGTCTGACAACAAATAAGTTAAAATACTGCTAGAACACAGTATCAATGCCTTTAATGGAATCTTTAATCACAGAATCATAGAAAACTTTGGGTTGGAAGGCACCTTGAAGATAATCTATTTCCAATTCCCTTCCCCTGCCATGGCAAGGACACCTTTCACTAAACTAGGTTGCTCAAAGACCCATCCAACTTGGCCTTGAGCACTTCCAGGGAAGAGTCATCCACATCTTCTTTGTTCCAGTGTGTCACCATCCTCACAATAAAGATCTTATGCATATCTAATCTAAACATATTGCTTTCAGTTTAAAGTCATTGCTCCTTGTCCTATCACTACATGCCCTTGTAAAAAGTCACTCTCCAACTCTATCATAGGTCTCATTTAGGTATGGGAAAGCTGATAGAAGGCCTACCTGGAGCCTTGCCTTCTCCAGTCTGAACAACCCCATCCCTCAACCTAAGTTCATAGGAGAGGTGGCTCAGTTATGTGATGATCTTTGTGGCCCTTCTCTGCATACACTCCAAGATTCTTACATTGTGATCCCCAGAGCTGGGTGCAGTACTCCAAATAGCAGTGTCTCAAAATAGCAGAAGAGAGAGGAGGAATCACCTCCTTTGATCTGCTGACCATGTTTCACATACTTTATAGATACATATTGAAGAAAATCAACTTACTATACAAGACAATAACTTTTTTTAACTGCTACATCGGAATCTATGAGAATACATTTGTCCATCCCTTAAAGGTAAAAGATGGTGAATCAAGCCCATATCATTGAGTAAAGGAGGAAAGTCATACCACCCTAAAGCCCCCAGTGTTTTGAAAGTCTGTAGTACAATATATTAACTTCTAGTTTCAATTAGCGTGGTTTATTATCACTCAAGGTCAATACTTTAATTCAAACTTCATTAATTATAATTTCACCTCATCAAAAGTAATTACCTAATTATTATTTAATTGTGCATTACTGTTACTTAGCTTAATAAAGCAGTTGAGGATAGAAGCATTTAAGTAAAGTTGAGTTCAATTGTTTCTTTTAATGCATACTGTTATAAGAAATAATGACAACTATAACTAACAAATGGTGAGTAAAACAGTGATGTAGGGTAGGCTTATGGGGAACCAAGTATCACTTTATGGTAGATCTCTTTGGCACAAGCTGTACTTCAAAAAGGTTGTGTTTTGTATCCAGGACAGAGGTTCTAATTCAGGCACCTAAAATACAGCTTAAGCAGAGTCTTGAATAGATATATAATGGTCAGCTGAGAACCACTCAGCAAAAGGCTGAATAGGTACAGCTGTGATCTCATCTGTACTACACCTTGGACAAAAGGTTAAGGTACCTCCACTAGCTCTGGTAAATACTAATCTTTTAGGTTGTTTTCAAGTTTCTCTGCACACAATTGAATAGGGCATGGTTTAAGTACAGATTGCCTGAGAGCAGTACAATGTGGTACACTGTGATCAGAGGTAAAAGAATCTCCCATTAGCTCATGTTCCACCCACTGGTCTTTCTACTTCACTTCTATTGCATCCTTATCCCTGCTTATCTCATAATGAATTTCAATTGCTTCTTCTCCCACTAATGAACTTGTAAATTATAATGTTGTATTTATGCTACCATGATTAGAGTTATAGAAAATGCAGATATATTACCAGCCTAAAATCCATGATGTAGTATGTTGAAATTGTTTGGGATTTTTTGTGGTTTTTTTTTTTTTTGCCACGCCTGATTCTCTGTCAAGACTGAAATGGAGTTCAAAAGCCAAGGGGAAATAAACGCTTTCTTTTCAGAGGGCTGGGCTGTCAGAGTTCTAATTTGTAATTCTCCTTTTGAGACTGTCAGAGTCCCTTTTTGCAACTCAAAGTTTAATTACTACAGTTGCAAGGGTCATCACTCAGTCACTGCAGGGAAGATGAATAGTGCAGAGCTATTAAATAAAGGATACTTTCTAGACCTACTTATAAAAGCAGTTATGACAAAAGTACCACTTCTCTTTAGGATGAAAACTTGATGTCTCATCTAAATTTCTGCTGTCGTTCAGAATAAAATGCCCTTCTATCTATTACATGTACTTACCTTTTAAAATACTCCATAGTTCACAGGTACAGCTAACTGCAGATTTCTTGGTATCCATAGCTTTATAACTCATAAATTAAATTGTGAATATCTTATTATTTTGACTGCATACAGTTCATTAAAGGATAAAATAAAATCTTCAGAGACTCATTAGGACATAGATACAAATCAAACATTATGTGCTGGTCAGGTTTGAAATATTTTTCCATTTTTCCTCTATGAACATTTGGGTACTCAAGTAGAACAAACACATGTACTCATAAAAAGGAAGGTATTTTACCTTAAACATTTATCAGAAGTTCTTTTCTGATGCTTTTTTTAACTTGTCTAGCCAAAGAACAACAACAGGTTGCATAGTTTTGAATCTAACCCAAACTCTGTCAACTCAAATAATAGCTATGAACTCGAAAGTCTTATTTGTAAATTAGTCACAAAAGTCAAGTAATATTTATTTCTGTATTGTTGTCACTTAACTCACATTAGTAACTCTTATCTTTATTTGAAGTATTAATTTCAATCACTTGTTGTGTCCTTTAGTCAAAGAAGTCACCTGGGAGATCGACCCACATGAAACAAGATTCTCTTTTTCTCGGGTGTTCCCAGAAAATTCAGTACTTACTTTAGATACTGATGATGTGTTTGTTGCATGACACAAATACCATAAAACTTTGCCCCAACACCTAACAAATCAGATATTCTATCCACATACTATATATTTTAACATACTCCCTTCAATGAATTATTTTGTTTGTAATATTTTCTTCACAAGGCATTATTTTAAGCAATTTCCTTGTTCTTGACTTTTTAAAATATAATGATTCCATGCTGTAAATGAATGATTTTCAATTGATGATGGACTAGCATTACAAATTGTGTAACATGATATAAATAGTACTGATGTCACTTACTCTCACTTCTATCAACATTATCAAAATTCTTTTTTTCTGTCAATCTATCTTCAAGTAAAATGACTAAAAATGTATTAAATTTAAGTCCTCTGAAGATAGACATTAAAAAACATCTGCAAAATATTATATGATATTAACTGTTTGATGATATGGTTTACAGTTTTAGATTTCTCCTCCCCTAACTTCTCTTGCACCCTTCCCCAGGTGAGTCCCTGTGATTGCTCTTCCCTAGGTACTCTGTGACAAACAGTTTTCATATATCTCTCTCTCCTGCTTCTCAACACCACTATATTTCTCCAACTTTTTAAAGACTGCTGTTGAATAATGACATGATCTGCATTTAATGAACATCACTCTGACTCTTCTCTTAGCGTAGAACTATTGTTCTGAAATTAATGCAGCAGTATCCTGTTGGAGGAAGTATTTTCAGAAAGGAAAAAAAAAAAAAAGAAAAGAAAAGGAGAAAAAAAAAATCCACAGAAAACCCCCTCTTAATCATATTGGAAATCCAACCAGTCAAGTTAAATTCTACCTAACTTTGATCATATAGTTGCAGTGTCTGTAACCACATAGTTGCAGTATCTTAATGTCTCTTATTTCTGATTTCATGATTCATGGTTTTGAGTATACTCTAACAGAGCCAGTACCTCGAGTGATCACTAACAGGTTTTTTTATTTCATTGTGAATGTCAGTGAAATTTTATGGTTAGGTTTAGCTTGATCTATAAGTTACCGTCATCAAATGTCTAACTTCATTACTAATATAATATCTCAAAATATAAACCCTCAGTTAAAGCTGAACGCAGCATAAATATTTGAAAATTTGATTAGATACTTCTCTGCTTACACTCTAGTATTTTGACAAAAGCGGTTGTATTTAATTGAATTTTGTTTAGGCTTACTGCACAAGGAGATTGGTTTGCTAGAAATATGATGAACAAAGTATAAAGGGTTTCTGTTCCAGTTAAAATAAATAAACAAACAAACAAAAACCCCAAACAAAACCACAACTAATCAAAACTGAAACCCATAGAAATCCATAATCCCTTTGGTAATGACAAAAGGCATAAGACTACAAGTCAAATGAAAGATCAAGGTTTTATTAGGTATTTGATTAAATTCAGTGTTTCACTGTCTTTGGAGAGTGTTTGTCAAGTAAAGGTAAAAAATACCTGTCAATAATGTAGCTAGTTTGGCACTACTGTAGAAACCTAAGGAAATGGAGTTGTCTTAAATAGAGAGAGTTGGAAAGGCTGATTTTAGAGTCTATTGGTTTAATTATTTCAGATTCAAATGAATGATGGATGATACTATGCTTACTGTATCACATCACATCTTCCTATTCCAAAACTTAGCTCTTCTGCAGGTGGGAGCATGGGAAGAACTTCATTATCTGTAAGCACAGAAAGAGCCACAAGAGACTAAGCTGATATCCAAAATTATTTCTTAGTTTTTGTTTGTTTGTTTGTTTTTATAAAGAATGAAAATAAAAACAAGTAACTGAAATAAAATTGTTGCACCTGCTTTTATTTACCTTTGAGAGATACCTGGAGAAGCTCTAGGGACCACTTAATATTTCTTCTGTAAGTAATTGCTTTCCGTTAGCAGTGTCCTGAAAGATGATTTTATTGATAAACTTTTAAAGATCCCTGCTAGAAGTTGGTAGAGGCAGAATTAGATTACAGATGAGAATTCTTTGGAATATTTTGTGTCTTCAGATATACCTGTGCATCTACATCATCCTTCAGGCTGTCATCACTTGCAAGGCATTTTCTCTCCCAAGAATACATAACCTAGCACAGTACTAATTCAAAGGTGCTTGACAATCCATCTTTGGTATCAGAATGGCAAGGAAGCCTTGCATTCAGTTTGCATAACATCCTACAACATTTGTAGTGAAAGATTCACATGATATGGGTGTTGTTGAATTACAGGTCACACATATCACCAAGAGCNATTTATACTCGACTTGACGTCAGATGATATGAAATACCTCTTTGGTTGCTTAAGTCAGGTGATACTTGCCCCTCTGAATCTACGGAGTGCCCCATGGCCCAAAAGACTGGGGCCTACTAAATTTGGTTTCAGGCCTAACTAAACTAAGGCCTTAATCTAAGTTTTGGGGGATTTATCCAACCCATCACATTTCCTATGTTCCTCCAGTTAAAATTTGGAGACGGTTTAATCAGCTGAGTGAGAATGGGTAAAAGAAGAGTGATACAGAATGTACAAACCAAAATCAGTGTAACAGTAAACCAGGTTTTCTCTGAGCATTACCAAGATACATCATATCTAAATTGAAAGTAGATGAGTTAAAAGAATAGCTGTCATAAGCTTTCACAGGAATCAGGGGAGAAGAACACACACTAAAGATTAGCTGAATAACTCTGAATAACCTACAGTATCCAAAGCCATCAGCAATAGTATTGATCATTTAGATGCTTCAGTTAAATGTCAAAAGTAGGTGTGATCACTGCACATTGCTTAGGAAAGTCATAAGTAGCATGGAAACGCTAAAGGGGGAAACAAAGTTTGAAGCTATTGGACTTTATTTCAAGGGATCCACAGGACTAAATAAAAGAAAGCCAGGGAAGTTCCACCAGATTCTGACTGTCTCCATTATATCATTGTAAGCTCTGTCTCTGTTTCTAGATGTTCCAAATGATTCTTAAAAGCCAGTATTTAGGAGATAGTAAGGTCAAAAGCCTTCTTCAGAAGGCTGCATCAAATATACCATCAATGCTACCCTATGCGGGCCTCCAGATATACTTTTAAAGGCACCCTGAAAGAAATTCATGTGTCCCCACACAATTCTTGCTGACATGCAACATATATCTACAATATCAGATTAGGAAATAAAAAAAAAACAGCCACTCTGTTGGATGGAGACACAGACCTCTCTATTATTTCAGACTGTGAACACACTAAAGCAGCGTTTGCAAGAGAGCACAGGGTTCAGAGCTGATTCAAGTGCTAAACAACATAGATATTTTAGTATGCCTCTAGTTTTACTTGTCCTGGAGCCAATGATAATTCCCTATCTTTCTTTGAGTTAGTAGCATAAAACACTATTATACTAATAGTAAACGTAACCCCTCAATGATATAATAGATTAGACACCAGAAACATAGTTTCATGTTCCTCTCTTCATTTCACATATCTTCCCTGGAAATAAAGAGTGCTCCTGACAAAAGAGGCCATTTTAAAGGCTATGCTAGCAGTAGGACACTCTTACAGACTGGTTATTGTTCAGTCAGGGAGTTAGAATAGGCAGCATTGCTTAGTGTCTGCCATGTTCACTAAGGTAAATCTAATTTAAGACATCTGTAATGTGGATGTCTACTTCTCCGTTAACTGTTCTGGATTGTTTCTTTTGTAAAGATTAAGAAAGAGACACATTCCAGGAACAATGTAGCTTCCCTGTTTTGAAAGTACCCTTTAGAATAAAATGAAATGTTTGTCTGTTAAAAGTGAAGCCCAACTCAGACATTATAAAGCCCAAGCCTGAACATCTGAATCACAGTATGAATGTTGGTTGGCAAAATGGTAAAAACTGGTCAGATTAGTTTTATAATTTTAGACACTCAGGAACTGGCAGATAAGACTCTTACCATTTTGTGGAGATAAAATTTTCCATCTAAGAACTTTCTAAGAGTATTTTTGTCCTTTCCAGACAAACTGTAGAATGGTAAACATTTCCACTTTAAATTAATGGAGCACCAAAAAAGTTAGGAAGCACATATAGCAAAAATAAGGAAATTTGGTTCTTACAAGGCTTCTAAAGTACTCAATACATTTTCTTCAGTATGAAGGTTTCTCCACAGCAGGGTCATGCCAGGCAAGTTGCATGGGATCAACAGATCTTCCTAGGGATCAGTTAGACAAAGTAGAGACCTGGCAAATTTAGCAATAGTAGGTGTATTAATTAGAATATAATTCATATTATTTTGCCTTACATCCCAGTGTAAGTATACTAAAATGGTGCAATTGGCAACAACATGTAATTATTTTGTTAATGCTGTGGTAGAATAGCCAGGTGCAATGTTTAAGAATTTTACAGATGTGAGCAATATGACCACAAAGGAGACGCAGAGTGTGTTTAACTCCACAGAGGAAGCAACTAAGTAACAAAGGCTGCAAGATGAGGAACAATAAAACCAAAAGGGACTGCAAGTATACAGTTCTCTTGTTGAATACAGAAGAAGGACAGCTGGCTAAAAAGAAAAGTAGGATACAGAATATTAATAGCATTTAAGGACACTGTGATAGACAGTATCAAAAATCTATAACAAAATCCAGAAAAAGTGCATGCACAGACTTCCAATCATCCTCTAAGTGGGTGGTCTTATCATAGAATTATATAAAATTATTTAAACAGAACTTTCTCTTTCTGAACTCTTGTTGACTGTGCCTGATTCTTTCAGTGTCTTTCAATAGCATCCAGTATAATGTCTTCTGCAATTTTCCCAGGAACTAAGGTTAGACTCATGAGTCTGTATCTTCCCGGGTCTTCCCTCATGCCATTCTTGTAAACTGAAATAATGCAGGCTAGCTTCCAGTCAGTGGACAACTCTCCAGACTCCCAAGATCTTTGGTATGTGATGTTCCAAGAGTTTTTGGGGTCCTGCCATAACATCAACTATCTCCTTCAGTACTCTGGAATGCATATCACCAGGCCCCATGAACTTGTGAATGTTCAGCTGATATAACTGGTCCCTTACAATTTCAGTGTCAACAAAAGAAAATTCACTGTCCACTCACACTCATGGTCCTCTGATTCATAGGACCAGGCAACCCAAGGTCTATCAGTATGATTAAAAACAGAGGGAAAAAAACAGAAACGTTGAATGCATCTGTTTTTTCTTTATCCCTATTAGTCAGGGAACCATTTCAACAAGGACAAATGTTTTCCTTGGACTACCTTCTGCTAATAAAATACTTAAAAAGACTCAGTGTCTGACACAACACTGATCAGTTTCAACAGTAGTTGAGGGTTAGCCTTTCATATTTTCTCCATGAATATGCAAAATACAGATCTGTAATCTTCCTGTGAAGATGGACTTTGCTTTCATAGATCATACCAATTCTTTTTCCTTCTGAGTTCCAAGCGTTCCCTCTTTAACCAAGCTTCTGCCTCACTTGCTTGTTTTAAAAGACAATATCCATGTTGTAATGGACTACATAGTAATCCTATTAGTAATGATTAGTATTAGTCTCCAGGATGGAGGATCACCGCCTCCCTAAGATTGTGCTCTATGGTGAGCTTGCCACCGGGTGCCGCAGGAGAGGAGCCCCAAAGAGGAGATACAAGGACTCCCTCAAACAACACCTCAGCCTCGGCCATATTGACCACCATCAATGCTCCACTCTGGCCTCCAATTGGGAGACACGGAGACACACCATTCATAATGCTGCTGCTTCCTTTGAGAGCACACACAGGATCAGTCTCGAATAAAAAAGACAATGCAGAAAAAAACGTGCCTCACCAATATTGCCCAAAGAGACTTTTCACTGTGCCTTTTGCAACCGGACTTGCCTGTCTCACATTGGCCTTTTTAGCTACCAGCGTGCTTGTCGCAAGTGTAGGTAGAGCCCTTCCCAAATCTTTGTTTGTGAAGCCTAGCCATGATTAATATTAGTAGTAATTCTACTCCACAAATCAAAAATATCTTCCATTGAAGTGGAGAAATTTTAATGCAAAATAGCCTATGAAATAGATGAGAAATGTGTAAACCATCATAACTTTGAAAACCTTCAAACACTAAGCTGCACAGCCACGGGAAGGTCAGCAAAAATACAATCTGTTTCATTGAAGCATATTAGCAAACCTTTGCTGTATATTTACATATGACAGGGGAAAAGTAAATAATCAGATAAGCCCATTTTTCTGTCATTTTTATCAGCACCATTATATTATTTTCTTTCTTATCAAGTGAAATAATACTGAAAAAATAAATTATTACATTTACTAGAATCCTAGCAAACCCAAGAAATCTTGTCTGTCAACATCTACTGCATGAATACAAATATAACCTACTTAGTAGTACATCAGAAGGATAATTTATTATTAAGAGGGAAAAAAAAAAAAGAAGTCAGGAAATACTGAAGATATGGTACAAAATCCCCCCAGTCTTCTATTCATTTAGTGAAAAATTCTATTATGAGAACATTATGGGCATTATTTATCTAATCTATCTACCATTCCCACATGACTTTTGGTTGAAATAAAAGAGCAAATTAAGATTGTAGAATTTGTTTAGGTAAGTGTTTTGGAGGTTTTCCTACTTATTTTTGTTTTATTTTGTTATTGAGACTAATGAAAGCACAAAATACCTCAGAGAAATACTTGACTTTGTATGAATCAAATAAAACAATTTATCAGGAAGGTGCAGCCTGAAAAATACTTGGTTTTTTCTTCTACTGACTATATATGACACTAGTAAAAATGTGGATAAGAACAACTCTTAATTATTTCATGTATTGAAAAGCTTGGGTGAAAATATTTAATATGTAATTGCTCTAGTCAATGAATACACGAAAAGGTTATTAAGCAAGTGGCACAGGTTATATTTTGTATATTGCTTATTGTATTTTAATTGAAGATTTTATTAACAGAATGGTTTTTAAACCTTTCTTAACTTTCAGTGTCCACTAAACCATTCAGGAGATTGTGTTCTTTGACAAAAGAAGAAGTCATTTCAAAGCGACTTTCAAATAAAATCTCTTTCATTGTTTGAATACTAAGCTACAGTCTCACTGAATTTCATGAGAACACTTGTGTGGGAAGATAATATCTAGTATACGTGTAGCCTGCAAAGATGGTTATACAATTCATAGTTCTTTATCTTACATATATTTAGATAATAACCACAATTTACAAAAGGTGAAGAACTGGAACTTTCCAGAGGATTAGTGATGAGCATTTTTCATTCAGTGATTCATTTCAGGTATCTTGCCCACCTACTTGCATTACATGAAGTACATCAAGTATCATTCAGTGTCTCTGGTGGATTACAAGCTATAAACTGGTAAGTATTTGGGTAACCAACACTGTGTTCCATTTTATCACACTTGTTTCATGGCAGAGCTGAATGTGGGTGCCAAAGTATGATGAAGAAAAAGAGCTTATGTGATTTATAGAGTTACCTCGCCTCAAACTAATACATTGTTGAAACCAAATAATCTCTGAAGTGTAGCAGCAGCATGCACTTTTAGCTGTAACTATCATCCTACACATTCCAGACAAAACAAAAACCATCTTTTTCCCAGAGATTCCACACATATAAAAAAAGCTATATAAACAATAACTTAAAAAAATCTGCCAATCTCAAGATGTTCTAAAACTTAAGAAAAAGTTAAGTCATTGTCAAATGTACGAATTACTTGGAATAGTCAACCCATTTCACTGCAAGAAGCTTCTGAGAAATATGCTAATTAAAAAAGTTAAGGAAAGCCACTCTTTTACAAATTAGACAACAATCAAATAGATCTGACTTAGCTATATAAAGGCTTATAACAAATTGCTTGCCATATTGCTGACCCCCTACTTCAAGCAAAGTTGCATGAAAGGATTCTACCTCAGATTGTATTGTGTGATTTGCCTCAAGCTGGATAGCATTAGAGTTCAGGTATTATCATACTGGATCAGAACATTTGGGTCTGCTATCTAAACCCTGACAGTAGCAAGTTCACAGACTTCATATCCAAAAAATTCTGAAGAAAACCTTTGATCTGCTATATATAGAGAAATATTTCTTAATTTTTTCCTTAATTAGTGGTTTAGCCTAGGACCTGAAATTTGGAGGTTTTGTGCATATGCTTGCACATGACTGTATGTGTAGTGTGTGAACGCATATATATATGTAGGAGTTGTATGATGGGATAGTTAGTGCCTTATTACACTTTCAAATAGACAGATAATGTCTTCTTTCATGAGAGCATCATTCAAACACTTCTTGAACTCTGTAAGGCTTGGTGCTGTGACTACTTCCCTGGCAAGCCTCTTCCATTGCCCAGTCCCCTCTGAGTGAAGAATCTTCCTAATATTCAACCTAAACCTCTCCTGACACAACTTCAGGCCATTCCCTCAGGTCCTGTCACTGCTCACCACAGAGAAATTAGTGTCTGTCCTTCCTTTTCCCCTCATGAGGAAGCTGTAGACTGCAATTAGGTCTCCCCTCAGTCTCCTCTTCTCCAGGATGAACAGATCAAGTGACTTCAACCACTCCTCACATGGCTTCCCCTCCAGGCCCTTCACCATCTTCACTGCCCTCCTTTGGACAGTCACTTATAGTTTAGTATCTTTCTTATATTGCAGTGCCCAAAACTGCACACAATATCCCAGTGCAGAGCAGAACGGGGCAATCCCCTCCCTCGCCCAGCTGGCGATGCTGTGGCTGATGCCCCCAGGACACGGTTGGCCCTTCTGGCTGCCAGGGCACTGCTGACTCATATTCAACTTGCCATCGACCACATGATTTTTCCATGGCACTGCTCTCCAGCATCTAATTCCTCAGTCTGTAAAACATCCAGGACTGTCCCATCCCAGGTGCAGAATCCAGCACTTCCCCTTGATGAACTCCATATGGTTGATGATTGCCCAACCCTGTAATTTGTCAAGGTCTCTCTGCAGGGCCTCCCTGCCTTTGAGGAAGTCAACAGCTCCTTCTAGTTTTGTGTCGTCTGCAAACTTGCTTGGTATCTCTTCCAGTCCTGTGTCTAAGTCATTTATGAGATGTTGAAGAGCACAGGGCCCAAGATGGAGCCCTGTGGAGCCTTACTAGTGACAGGTCACCAGATGTTACTCCAATATTACCCTTTATGCTCAAGCAATAGCTGTCACATTAAAAAGGGAAAGGAAGGCAAAAATGCAAAGATTTCTTGTCCCACCCTCACATGTATTAGTATATTTTATTAGCTATAAGCGTCCTCAGAATATCAAAGCCTTTTAACGCCCAACACAGTCTGTCCACATCCCACCTAACAGGGACCCTTCACTAAGACATATTCACTGGTTGAACAAGAGTTTTGATGCTCCAATGAGAATTACACTTAATAGCAAGAGAGACCCTTTCCCACTATGTTCTCTTAATGGTTATACTGCTGTCAGCATCAGAAACAAACTGGATAAGCTCTAGCAGTTCCCAAAATTATTTTTATTAATACAGGGGTGTGACAATTATTGTGGGTTTCGCATTGTCAGTATAACATTAGCTGCATGATTAATTGATAACACAAAAGACCCCAAAGAAACCAGCACAAAACATACTCTACAGACAGCACATCAATCTAAGCCTCAATACAGCATCAAACAATATCCTCCCCTCACCAATACTTAGCTAACAACAGAAAACTAACCAGAAGCATACCGGCTTAAAACAACAATCTAGACTCGCTGTAGCACAGAGAAGAATTGCATACAATAGTCTCTGCCACACAGATAGCTTGTTATGGATTTAAAATCTTGGAATTTTTCTTTTGTCTACCAACCCTGTGCCTCAGAGGCATCACCTCCTCTCTCTTTCTTTTCAACCATGGAACCAGGAAAGAGACTGCCTGCCCCATGGAAAACAGTTCCACCTGGCCCCCTCATGAACTGCTA
>VXBX01006762.1:38989-78239 GCA_013400415.1 Scytalopus superciliaris | reverse complement strand
TTGTACTGATTGTGATCTTTTTACTAAATTATAGTTCTGACTTATAATCTCTTTGTGAGTTGGATTCATTCCTCCTGCTGGTTTATCTTTAAACCAGCACATAGCTGCTTCCCACTAACAAGTTAAAAGGAACTATACACCTTAATGGAACACAACAATGAATATAAAGTCCTGATGGGTTATAAGATGTGAGGCAAGGTATAGCGTTTATGAAATAAAGATGTTAGTCAGGTAAAATTAGTAAATAAAGGTAAAGATGGAAAGGTATAAGGCATAAAGTAATAGGCTTAGTCTAAGGTACAAGGATATAAAGGAAAGTATAAAGTATAGAAGGAAAGAGAAAACAGAGTAAAAGACTGCTCACCCCTTCATTGTCCAAATGCATGAGAGGAAACAGGGAAGCTCGATGGTTACCCCTGCAGAGATGGTGGTCCTCTTTTCCCCCAATTTTTCTCATGGCCAATCTCTTTTTATATTTTTATTTTTCCTTAGGTGGTTTGAGGGATTATAGTCAATAATAGCTCTTGGGGTGATAGACAGATGGCATAGGTTTAAGGGCTGGCTTCCTGTACTTCCATAAGGTACAGAGAAGAAAGGCCATTATACCTCCATAACACTCCATTCTTTGTTAATCTTATCAATCTGGCTTGAGCACTCTAAGGAAACCACTGGAGCCTCTTTGTTATCTGACAAAGGTTCCTGGGAGCACCCTTCCAGGGGCTGAGATGTTTCCTGTGACCCATCAGGAGCTTATCAGGGCTATCACCCCACAAATAGCTAAAGAAGGGGAAAGTTGAGAGCTGTGATTTTTCTCACACTGTAGTCCTTCCAAAGAAAAGAATACGAGAAACTTGGGGGTTTTCTTTCAGCTGTTTACACAAGGTTACCTTAAAATGATTATCTATGGAGACCATTGATACATATATGTGACAGAAGTCAGAGCATGCTTATCTGATACAGGTAAGTGATTTTTAAGTGCAACCTAAAAAATAGAATAATTTGAAATTGTGATAATGGTCTCAGGCTGTTATCCTCTCTGCAAGTATGTATTCTTTGTTGTCTTGGAATGCAACATATGCAAGATATCAGTGCCAGCACTGCAACAACATTCCGTACATAATAACATTTCCATATCATGATTATGTCTTTATCAGCATCAGTAACTTGTGTGATAATTGGAACTTGAGTTATCTGGGGTTGGGTTTGGGTTTTTTTGTTTGTTTGTGGTGGGGTCCTTCTTATAGTTTTACCTATGCATTTGATAGAATGTTGTTTTGTTCTCTTTAATTCAATACTTGTGGATCCAAGGTACAATACCTTTGAATGGTAATAAAAAATATCTTTGTGTACATAAGAAATGGTATGATAAGAACACAAGAAGCAAAAATGCAAAGCAGAAATTCAATCTAGGCTTTTACAATGTGGTTATACCCTCTATTGGTTATATTTTACTCAAAACTAGAGAACTTCTGGTGGAGTTAAGTTTAACTAAACTCTATCATCAGTTCAAGCTACTACTCAAGTGGTACTGCACACAGGACACAGTTCCTATCCCTGTGAGTGCGTAATTTAATTAGGTGACTTCCTACTCTGTCTACAGCCACTTTAACTTTCCTATGTCCAGAAATGTCTCACCTGGGGAAATAAGTCACTATAAGACACCTATACTTTCTTTATGTTGCTGAAGAAATCTGAAATTAGCTGTTATCAAATCTGTAACTTACTTAGTTAAGGATGTGTTTAGCATTTTGTAAACGAACGCATAGTTCACAATATTCATCCTTCATACTTGAGTTCCAGTCTTTGTCAGGGCACTTCCCTTCTAGACCAAGTGGGAAGCCACCATCACATCCCAAGAGAGTAATTAAATTCATTGGTTATAGGGTGATATTGAACCAGAGGAAGAGGTGCTATTCTTGAAGCTAATATACAGCTGGAGTACCACTGAATCATATCTTAGTGATAAGAACACATAGCTGGAAATTAAAAAAAAAAAAAAAAGAAAAATACAAAAAAACGCCAAAAAAACCCCACAACAATAAGCAAACAATCAAACAAAACAAATGATCCAGCACATAGATCCTAGCATTGTTTTTGTTGATTATTTCGGTCTTTGTAGGTTCACATTATGGACCAATGACATAAAGGCCTTTAGCACAGTGTCTCTTTATACTGCATCTCCACCAAATTCTTGTAATTTGAAAGTCTCCTGAGAGAGGTCTTCATGACCATATCTTAATTCTCCTTTCTCCACAAGACTATTGGTATGAGAAACACACATATTTTTCTCCAGAAAATTCTGGAAAGCACATTGCAGTCAGACCAGGCAGAGAAAGAGATTATATAAGAGGTTTCTATACTTTGCTACTAGATTCCTCAGTAGAGGATTCCCCCCTTAGCCCATTTAGTTTAGGATTTCAGTTACCATTATACTCCAAGAAACCAAAGTCTATGGAGAGAAACAATGGATTTTGGTGTTTGTAAATAAAACATATAAGCATGCTCACATCTCTGCAAAGAAATGGTTTTACAAGTTGTTTCTGTAGCAAAAGATAACATGAACTATAAAGTAAATGGATGATATGCAAATTATCAGCTAGATATTTATATAAGACTTCATCCTGTTAGCTATTAAAGCAAAGAATATAGTTTGGATAAAACTGTTCCCAGAAAAAGTATAGAATCTTAGTTTTCATTTTAGTCTGAAGACTACAAAAAATGAAAAAGATCCATTTTTCCTTAAAAAAACCCAAACAAACATAAATATTGGAACTGAACAGTTTTATATTACTTGAAGTCAATAGCCAATTTTAAAAATCCCTTTTTGTTCAGCTTTTTACAAATGTGTACTCCATTACAGTCCGTGTCAAAAAACTACATAGAAATGAGGGGATGTCTACAAAACCTAAACAATATAAAAAAGGAAATGCTGCCAAGAACCTTTGAAAATACCTTTTTCTAACAGATAGCTACTTAGTACATATTTTGTGCCATGACTGTTTTACCAATTTTTACTTTCTTTTTTATAATTGTATGTCTTCCTTATCTTTAATTGCCTTTATCCATATCCTCCTCCAGCTTTAGAATAAAGGATTAAATTTCTTCGGTTTTCCTGACTTTATAAGAATCCTCATCCTTCTCACTCTCCATCTTTAAATCTGCTTAATTTCAGGTAACTTTTACTGCACCTTAGTTTAGGGAAACAAAGTTTCACTGTGGCTGAGAAAGCACAATTTCGCCTTGCCTATTGGACATACTTCAGTTGAATCTTTTGACAGTCACATTTCTTTCCAAATATTCGTTCTATTGCTATTAATAATGTGGCCTACATATTCTCTTCATTATTTGTCACCAGAGATAAGCTGTCATCTTATAGCTGAAATTCATTTGATATTTGCCCTTGTTCTTGTACCCTTGCATGTCTCCCTACTTCAGGATCATCAAGGTTAGTTGTTGCTTCCTATGTGATATTCTAGTTCTCCTCCATTTTAACATTTCCTCCCAACTTTGACAGTGTTTCTTCATACAGACTTGTTTATTGACAACACTATGAGCTTCCCCTTCTGTTGAATTCCCACGCACATTTAAAAAAGTCAAAATTGTCTTCATTGTAGGTAGAAAATCTTATCTCATTTTAAGCTAGAATGTTTATTTCTGAAATGCAGAACATCTGACACATGTAATTAAAAATACTAAACATTTCAAAGCAATCCTTATAAATGACTAGTCAAAGAGCTTAGAAGTCTTGTAAATTAATTTTTCACTCTGATCATCTCCACTTGTTTGAAGACTCTTCATTTTTAATCCTAGCAAGAAGTCTTAAATGTAATATACTTGAGTTGCTCTTTGCAACTGTCTTTTCAAATGCAACAGCATCTGGACATGTCTTAACAAACACTTTTTAAGTCCTTGATTAAGCTTTCACTTGATAAGTTCAAAGAGTTGAAGCATACAAAAAGAAAATTCCATGTAAATATTATTCAGTCAGCCATAGTTTTTTTTACTCCCTGGTGACAGCTATGAAATGAAATTTCTATTACATTTTTCAGCTGAGATCTGGTTTGTATATTGAGGAATCCCAAAAGACTGTAACAAACACATATTTTACAGTGTATGCATGATAAGTGTTTTGCCTCCAGGATACCTGTCATTTGACTACAAAATGCATTAGATTTGCATTCTGCATATCTAATCTTTATTATGATATTTCATATCAATAAATTAAAAAATAACAGTTATGATAGGAAAGCAGCAAAATAACATTTCAAAGTCAGTTTATTTTCATATTTCTATTGCCAAGAAGCACTCAATCATAAATCTTGAGGAAAAAAACCCTAAAGGCAAATAAATCTGTAGACAGGACTACATGTTTCATCTGATTTTTGGGTTTTTTTTTTATAAAATGTGTACTTGGTGATGTGTTTCCTCACCTTGTGACAGTATCCCCTATTCACTATGTAAAAAAAAAAATTAAAATTGATGCTTGAATTAATATATGCTGCTATTGCCTCAGTTTCCACATGAGAATGCATGTCTTCACTAAATTCCTGCCAATTAAATTTCTGGATAGTCTAGGCAATTTTATTTCAAGTACTAACTTCCTTTACATTTTACTGGAGTTGAACTTTCTTTTCTAAACAGTAAACAGTCTTAAGCACCAAAGAATTCAATGTAATTTTAATGTTGCTGAAATTCAGTGGCATGAGAAATATGTTGACATGTCATCCCCTTGGAGAAAGCCGAAAACATAATTCATAGTTTCAGATTGTTACCCACTGACAAATGCCCTTCAATTGTTTCTCTTAATTTAAACTTTTCTGTGCTCAGTGATGCATTCTTGAGAGTTTTCCTATTAAAAGTTCAGTTACAAAAAACAGTTCTGTATTACTCAGTTCTAAAGAGAAACCTTTTAAAAGAAAGTACTTAATTGCTCCTTTATTTTTAATACATAAGTCAGTTAAATTACATTTGTTGATTTATAGCCAGCTTGGAACCAAATATTTTAAAAACATTTGAGTTGGTAATATTTTTCAATATAAATATGCAAGGTTCAAGTACATATTATACTTGTTTTCTCTGCAACACTGTACATTTAGAAATAAAAGACTTCGTAAAGTATAACAAATATGATTATTTATGGGAAGTGAAATATTCAGTGAGATATATTTCAACTGTACACATCCAGAAAAGAAATTACATGTTTATTATATACATCAGTGTAAGGGAAATTAAATAGAGTAAATAAAGTACAATAAGGATGAAAGTTGGAGGCAAAAGGTGTGACATGAATGCTTTCTGTCTTTGGTCTCACTGTTGACTCTAACCTCACAGTTCTGTTTTATTGCCTAGCTTTTTCTTATAATCTGCATTTTCACGTGCTACAATCTGCCAGTTCAAACAGCATATACTCTCTTGAAAGAATGCAGTCTTGACTCAGACAGTCCTCCAGAGGGCAGATGCTACCACCCAGGTCTTAAACTGGAGGGTTCCCCGTGGCTGGAGCAATGGTGGCAATATCTGTAGGAGATGGCCGATGGTCCAGCCTCTGAGTCAGCAAGTGAAGGAGCTATAGGAGGAGTTGAGCAGGCTATGTAGCAGTATGAGTTTGACAGTGTCTTCACAGAGACCCAAGAAAAACAGGAACTTGAGCAGCATAGTGGAAGGAAGTAAGGATAGCTAGAGACTGTATTGTACAAATGGAGCAATGATACTCTGAAGATGAATGTGCTTGGAAGCTTGTGACTTCTGCATCAGGAGATAGGCTCCACTTCCAGATCTGACACTCTAGCTATATTAAATGGACATCCCGAATAGTAGACCTGTCCCTATGTAGACACTGGATTTTACTTTCAGTGTCTTTCTGGGGTCCGTCTGTTTTATTGTCCAGAATTGACACATTTAAGCCTTAATTTATTATTTATTTAAAGCTAAGATTTATTTAATTTCACAGGGATTTGAGGAACCCATCTTCTTCTCCATGTAGCATATTTTTCCTTTTTTAAAAGCTGTATCCCCTGTTCAGTCAAATTATCCTTTAACTTGCTCACCCTTTTTTTTTTTTTTCTTTTAAACTCCTATTGAATTAAAATGAAACTTTTACTATTGACATCACTAATTTAAATATGAAGAGAATATAAATTTTAGGGGAAAAAAAGAAAATCAGTTACTGAAACCATAGTGGAGACACTACTCTTGATGTAGTTCTGCAATGGGTGGGACTTTGTACTCAACACACACTATAAGGGTAGTGCAAATTTACTTTTACCCAAGTAAATCTGATATCTTTAAACAAACAAACAAAAACAGCAACAAAAACCCAAAACCAACCAAAAATCTTAGTAAATATTTAACTTTAAAACAACTATGTACATAGAATTAGGGAAGATAATTAAAAAGAATATCTGAAAGATTAACATTATCTTACAGATAAAATGAAGGTACTGTGAAGGTTAAATATTAGAAATTCAGAGCAGATATATGCTACCTATCAAAAGCCATTCAAAAGCCAATAGGCTTCAACAGGAAAGAAAAGACAAGCATTCTAAGTAAGAAATGAATGTGTTATCCCAATGAAAAAATGAGAGAGCAGCATAAGCTCTTGTGTGGGAAAATAAGAGAAGGTTGTTGAAGATTGTAAATACGCTCAAGCGATCTGTAGCTAAGGTGCTGAAAAACACATATGCATACTATGTTGTTTAACTTTGTGTGACTGTGTTCTGGGTTACACAAAAATTCCGGTATCTACCTTTTCTTTACTCCAAATATGCCTTTTTGGCTCTTTGGGGAGACTGAACTGCTAGTGATTAATGACTCAAATATTTGACCACCTGCAGTGACCACCCAGGTGCTGTAGGAGACTTGACTATTGGTGCTCATGGCTGCATCAGCAGTGTGCTTTGCTAACAATGTGCAGAGTGGTCATCCAGGTGCTGAGGGCGTGCACATCCCACATCTCAGGATACAAGCTGGATGTTAAACAAGAAGAGGAAAGATACAAATCCTGTGAAGCTGGGTAGTGTGTCTTTTCTTCTTACACAGGTGATCAGTGAAGACACCCTATGAAATATGCTTGAGACTCCTGCCCAGCTGTGGGAATGTTCAAAGTACAGTGGTAAACTACACCTGCACAAATCCCTGAGATACAGGTGAAAACATCAGATTTGGTGATCCTCTAGTAAGGACTGAGCTTTGTTGTGCCTGTGTATTCACTTGTGTGCCTTTTCCTTAGTACTGCTTTGGGGATATTCCAGTTGTTGAGGTAATGAAAATAAATTTTCTCATTGCATTTCATCTGTGGCTTTCCCTGCATCCTGCCTATGCCAGCTCACACTGCTAGCAAGTTAAATATAGAATAAGACATTCCAAAGAATATTTTGAGCAAAAATCTGTCAAAAGGGTAAGAAAAAATGATAAAAACCTCTTAAGAGTTTCAGAATCAGGAAATGTGTCAATGGGTGGGTGCAACCATTAAGTGAGATGCAAAAGGAACATCTTAGGAAGGTAAGTCCAGATCAAAAAGATTACATTATTCTTTCACAATATTGTCCACTCTGGGATAGTCTCATACTGAAAGCATTATTTATATGGATGAATCAGATGGATAGTTCCAAGCCAAATGTAGGTTTAAGAACAAATGATAGAATTAATATCTTGGCCAAATGACATTTACCCAAGTAAACTGCTCTAAAAAGGAACTGAAGGAACTCCAACATGAATGTCAATATCCTAACTATTTAAACCAGCCTTGGTAGAAAGTGAAAATTATTGCATTTAATAGCAAATTTTTGAAAAAGAACTTTACAGCAAGTCAACCTGCATATTTGATCAAAGATAAAATTCACAGATACATTACTATGTGCAACATATAAGGGGGAAAAGACTAAATCTTTTGTATGAGAAATTCTTACCTCAAAAACCTATAGCAAATTTTAAATAATTTAAGTAGCATATTAGGCCATGTCATCTAGTCATAGTGTGTTCAAATTTCCAAAATCTGACAATGGTCTTCATCTCCAAAGGCTCTTAAAGGAAAAAAAAAAAAGTAAACAGGAGGTTTTGTTAAAAGATGATAACCTATATAATTGGAAAGAGGTTTGAACAAAAGTGAAGTTTTCACTCTGGAGGTAATTTACAATTGGAAATTTGGAAACTTTGGCTCAATATAATTGTAAGAGTACTAGAAAGCAATTAATAATAAGACTACTAAGTTTATTTATAGTGTTTAATTATTCAAGATATATGATAACTATATTGACACAGTACACAATGAAAATGAAATCCCATGTCAGTGAATGTAAAAAGCAACGGAGGTAAATGTTCTAATTACACAGATAAAATTTTGGCTGCCAAATTAATTAATATCACTTAAGGAAAGAGGCAAATTAATTTAACGGGTGTCTAAGTTAAAATAAATAATGAAAGATGTGAAGGTCTTTCTTCACATTTGACAAAATTAAATTGTGAAATTTGCCAGTGTGTATACAGGCCAAAACTATAATGGAATTAAAACAGGACTAGAAGTCACAGAGGACAGATTTATTAGTGGACATCAAGAACAATAAGTCTAATGTAATCTATGTCTGAAAAAATCCTTAGGACAATAATTTCCAAATGTGATGACAGCTGAAACATTACTCTTCACTTACTGTTACACTGTTCATCCTAAGAATATGCTAATAACCCTCGGATTTTATTAATTTTGCATTACAAGATTAATAACCCATTTTAAGTTCTCATTGTCTGTATGATCTAGCTTTCACAAAACAATCTCAACTGATAATTTTGCATTTTTTATTAATATCTGTGAAAGCATTTGTCATTTCTGATCTTGTCTCAGATATATTCAATCCCTAAATTGACTTGATGAGGATTACCATTTAAAGCTAGCTTAGAAACAAATGCAGAACTGTAATTCAGCATATTTTAGGTATTTTTTTTTTAAGTTTAAATCTATTTTCTTTTTATTTTCCTTTTTTTTTTTTCCATTAAGCAATAACAGAAAGCCAATTTTTAATCTAGGTTTCATGCTACCCACTTTACCAGTGTATCCCAGTCTATATGTTTGTACAAATTATCTTCATCTATATATGATGGGAAATGATTTGTTTTAATAAATATTTGTTTTCCCGTTTTAAATTGAAGATATAGTGCCAAAACCAGTGCACCCGAAGAGTCCACATACTGACACATTAAACATTCTCTCTTCCCATTCTCCTCAGAATCATCAATTAATAGTTTATCTCTTTAAGTCAAGAAGCCGCAAAACATACAGCCTGTACCTAGAAGCAAAGAAAAACTGATTTACATAATGATCACTTTTAATGGAAACTGAATTTTGAGATGAAGATTTGTTTAATAGCTATTCAGAATCACTCAATCACCTGGGAACATCCAAAGGTACTATTGAGCTCAACTCGTTATTCTATATGAAATTCTGACTAAATTCTGTTTTACATACCTCATATTTCATAGATTAAAAACAAATTATACATCTTACAATGTTCATCACTCTCTGTCTGAATTCTGTACTGAAACTTCAGAATTTATTTCTGTATGCTTAATTTATTTTGCAAGTAGGAACAAAAGCATTCATGAAGGTCAAAATTAATGCATTTATAAATCTCACAATTATTCCATTTTATGGCATTTCATCCTGTAGTCCACATAATCAAACTTACTGCTTCCACAGGTGAGCATTAATGTGTTCTTTTTTGTAATATACTTAGATATTATTCTGTAAGAAAATCACACATAGATATTACCTACCATCAAAAAATAATAAATTGCCATTCATGTAACTGACTGTCCAGTCTTTCTCAGCAGACAGATGCAGGTGTTTTTGAAGAAGGACCCTTGTGAAAAGATTCATGTGTGAAATCTGGTTTATATTAAGGCAGCATTATTTTTTTGTCCCCCCCAGGTACAGATGGCCATTCTTTCAAGACATGGTGTATTATCAACACCTTTTTTAGGCTTAGTACATTTTTGGTCATGGCTTCATTAAAATTTAAGGAATTATGACTCCTCTGGAAATTCAAGTAACATAGCAATGACTATATAAATCTAGTGCATCTTTCCATTTACAGACCCTACTACTCTGCTCAGGGAGATCTGAAGGTAAACTCTGCCAGTGAGCACTGAGACAGGAAAGACATCCTATTCCTTAATCTTTTCCATGTCCTTGCTCAGCATGTCCCTCGTCCCCTTGAGCAAAAGAGTTGTTTTCAGGGGTCTGAGGTCAATGGAGAGTTCACTCTTCGTTCATGTTGACTCTGTACTGAATTTGTTCAGCTTTCTCTTCAATGTAGTTTCCCAATGGAAATTCCAAGAACAAGCTGAAATCCACCCTCCTGAAGTCCAGGGCTGTGGTTATATTATTGGATCTTTCTCACTTTTTCCAGGATTTTAATCTGTCTAATTTCATGGTTGCTGCCCCCAAGGCTGCCTTCAGCCTTCATATCTGTAGTGGGATATTCCTTCTTTGTAACAGATGCAACAATGTACCACAACTATTTCACCCATCAAAGAAGTGCATAAAGCTATCAAAATATTAGAGTATCATACACTTGCCTTTTGACAGTAACTTAGAACCCTGACACATCTGATGAGGTTCTCACCCAATATAGTCTCATAGAACTTATTTTCTTAATGTGATTTGATCACACGGTTATATCAATCACAATACTGCTTTTCAATCTGCCATGGAAATATCTATCTATATATAAAATAATTTTTTAACATTAATACCTTTAAAATCAGGTGCATGTGGATTTTTGCAGAGGAAGCATATGTTGACTGGCAGTGAATCTGAGAAAGCTAAGTGATCCCGTTCACTTTAATGTTATATTTACTTCAAAAGACATTTTAGGGTAAAATGACATATATTTTCAGTTTGCAGGAAAAAAATGTAACAGTAAACTAGTCCAGATCAAATAAATCTCCTTTACAGTATTAAATTTATACCTTTTTCTTCCTGTTTTACTCTTTCTAATTATTTAAAAGGTTGCTGTATTTACTAGCCTCTCCAAGGAAATTTAGAATCCCTCATGAAATTCTTCCCCAATATTACTGCTCTTATCACCTTGAACTAGCCTTCCATTAGTCTGTCATGCAATCTTATAAGGGTATCTAATTTAATAATCTTTCAGAATTTTAGAATTATTTATGCCAATTACATTGCAGAAACTGTTGCTAAAATTATTCTCAGTAATAAATATATATTCATCTCTTGTAAAATTCAGTGGCTAGAGAGTATCTTTGTGAAAGGTCTCTTTTACAGGACCTGCCTCAAATGTGTATTCAATTAAGCTATTATTGTGCTCTGCAATCCATCTATCTATCTGTCTGTCTGTCTATCTATCCATCTATCTAGACACTTCATTTGCATTTTTAACCTTTAATTTACTCGCATTATAATTCACCTTATTTTTCTGTGAAAGATTTGGTCTTCCCATTATTGATAAGTCCCAGAACAAATTATGCACACTCATCTAGATTGCTTATCACTGCTTCAGCAGAAAGGAAGACCTTTGGGAAAAACAGGGTTTGATTACTTGAAAACTTTAAAGCTCAGTTCCAATGACAACAATGCTCGTTTTTCTTTTGACAGTTACCTTATTTGATATGTCGTTTTCAGAGAAGGAAAAAAAATTATAGATACTACTTCTGTAACTTTGTTTCAGGCTTAACATAGACTGAAATGATTCTGTTTGTACATACAAAAAGACATTCTAATTCCTTAAATGTGTTAATAAACACAGATGTTTCAAACAAAAAGAATGCAAGTGCTAATGACCTTCAAATATTTCTATTAGAGCATCACTGATACATAAAATTAATAGATTTGTAATCTGACTGCTGGTCATACTTATATGTGTAAAAGAGAATATATGATTTTACAAGAAAAGTTTGACAAAAAAATTTCTTGTGTTCTTGGAGTGTTCATGTGAGATTGCATATAAACACATATCCTGCAAGTACAAAACTGAGCTTTGATATATTTGCGTCCTCTGTTTTGAAAGAGAAACCCAAAGACACATGTAATTGCTAAATGGTTTTGAATGAAATAATAATTTACATGAATAATACAAGCTAATGAAGATCACCAATGCCCTTGACAGACATGTTGTTTTGGTGTATTCAAGTTTGGTGTATTCACCTGACTTAAACAACCAAAGAGGTATTTCATATCATCTGACATCAAGTAGAGTATAAATCTAGTGGAGGAGGTATCCTTGCTCTCTTGCCCTCCCTCTCTCTGTGCAGTGTGGTGGGGAGGACTCCCTGTTGCTGCTCCCAGAGCGACAGGACTTGCTGCTTCCCTGCCGAGATGCCCACAGCAGTTCTGGGCTCTGGGAAGTAAATACTTTTCTGTTTGATATTGCTTTGCTAGGTGCTCTTTCAGGGAAGCCTGTTTAGTTTTGTTTCCCGTGGGTTTTGGGTGGTGGAATCTGTTATTGAGGTGGGCAGCTGGGAGGCTAGCTTTGGATAAAGTTATTGTTGGTTCTTTTTATATTTGTACCTATATGTATTNTTGTTTTGTTTTTATTTTTTTTTCAATTGAAAAAACCCCAACAATATGCAGAAACATATAAAAAAACCCCTAATCATATGTGTAATTACTTGATCAATACCAGCTGAGAAGCAAATTCAAACTTTGATTAAAAATTTAATCCATTTACTTTCTAAGGCTATTCTTTATCTTTCAAGGCATGTATTATATAATCTAGAATTAATCAGTGTGATGGGACATTAATTTCTGGTGATTTTTCTCTTCTTAATTTGCTTGCTTTATGTTTTAAACTATATCTATCATTTTTTGTTAAATCTTTAGTATGTCTTAATTTTTGGTAAACTGTGTTTAGGAAGTTGAAGAAAGAACTCAAGTGGTTTTGTTAGAAGCTAGTGTCTTTATTGTATTAAACTGTCTTAATTTGTATCACCTCCAGTTCTAAACTCAAATATCCGCTTAGCTACAACATGTCTTTATCAGAATGCAGTTTAAGGGAAAAGCCTTGAAATGTGTCACTTTGAAAAAAAAAAAAATTAGCAACATTCACTGCAGAAAAAATATCTGGGGAAGCTTTAATACCAGGATGATAATGAATATACTGGCATAGATGGTGAGAACTTATCCTGATGTCTTTATTACCCACTATTCACTTTGTTTACTTAATTGTGTATCAGAAGATAGAGCCCTGTTTCATTTTTGAAGTCAAGAATAGTGATTGCAATAGCAGTGTGAGAGATTTTACCTTTGTGCTAACCATCTTTATGTTCTGTACAATATATTTCACTATGTTATTCAACGGGAAAAAAAATTATCAAAATATGCACCAAATTCCTGGCTGAAAGATTTTATGTATGTAAAACATACATGCACATAGAATACCTATGCATTTCTCTATATATTACAGAATCAGAGCCTTGGCCATCTTGACTACCATCAATGGTCCACTCTGGCCTCCAATCGGGAGGCATGGAGGCACACCATCCATAATGCTGCTGCTTCCTTTGAGAACACAAGCAGAATCAGTCCTGAAGAGCAAAGACAACGCAGAAAGAACCGTGCTTCACCAATACTGCCTATGGAGACTTTCTGCTGTGCCTCTGACAACTGGACTTGCCTATCTCACATCAGCCTTTTTAGCCATCAGCGCACTTGCAGCAAGTGTGGGTAGAGGCCTTCCAAAATCTTCATTTGCGAAACCTAGCCATGATGACAGAATCACAGAATCAGCTAGGCTGGAAAAGACCTCTGAGATTGAATCCAGCCTTTGACCCAACACCACCTTGTCTACTAGACCATGGCACTAAGTGCCATACCCAGGCTCACCTTAAATAACCCCAGGGGTGGTGCCTCCCCACCTCCCTGGGCAGCCCATTCCAGTGCCCAATCACTCCCCCTGAAAACAACTTCTTCTTAATGTCTAACCTAAACCTTCCCTGGTGCAACTTAAGACTGTGTCCTCTTGCCTACTGCTAGTTGTCTGGGAGAAGGGACCAACTCCCACCTCACTACAACCTCCCTTCAGGTAGTTGTAGAGAGTGATAAGGTCTTCCCTGAGTCTCCTTTTCTCCAGGCTAAACAATCCCAGTTCCCTCAGCCACTCCTCACAGGACTTGTGTTCCAGTCCCTTCACCAGCCCCATTGCCCTTTTCTGGACATGCACCTCAATGTCATTGTTGAATTGAGGGGCCCAGAACTGGACACAAGGTGTAGCCTTGTCAGCACTGAGTACAGGGGAAGAATCACTTCCCTGGTCCTGCTGGCCACACTATTCCTGATACAGGCCAGGATGCCATTGGCCTTCTTGGCCACCTTGGCACACTGCTGGCTCATATTCAGCTACTGTGAACCCCAAGTCCCTTTTTGCCTGGCCACTCTCCAGCCACTCTGTCCCCAGTCTGTAGTACTGTAGGGGATTGTTGTGGTCAAAGTGCAGGACCCGGCACTTGGTCTTGTTGAACTTCATCCCACTGGACTTGGCCCATCTATCCAGCCTGTTCAGGTCCCTCTGCAGAGCCCTTCCTGCCCTCCAGCAGATTGACACTCTTCCCCAACTAGGTGTCATCTGTAAATTTGCTAATGGTAGACTTAATCCCTGCGGTCCTGAGGGGAAGGTGGGGGAGGGTAGAAAGAAAGGGACACACTCCAGGGAGCGAGGCTGGTGCTGCCAAGGCAAGCACAAAGAAGAGAGCTTTATTCAAAATGCTACAACTTAAATAGGGTCGGGGGGCTGGGTCCTGACCCCAGGAGCACCCTGGGAAGGTTTTGGGAAAGGGTCTGGGGCAGACACAGCCACACAAGGCAAGATTCTTCAAAACTGGCAACAGAGAGGCAGGTATATACCATATAAGGGAATGGTAGCCTGTTGCAGGTAGGGACCAATCAGGGGTGGGTCACATAGAAGTTTCCAGCAGGGACACACACTGAAACAAAGGGAAAACATATAGAATAATAAAATCCTCAAACTTTGTACAGATTTCAAACTGCAAACAGTCCTTAACATAGCAAGAGTCCATACAAACACAGTAAACATTTCTCAGAGCTCAGGCAGTCACAGATCTGTGCTGCCTTCCACAGCTAATCTCTCTTCTCTCCTCCAACAAATCCCCTCATCCAGATTATCAGTAAAGATATTAAACAGGACCGGGCCCAACACTGACCCCTGGGGGATACCACTGGTGACCTGCTGCCAGCTGGATACAGCTCCATTCTCTGGGCCCGGCCATCCAGCCAGTTCTTAACCCAGCACAGAGTGCATTTGTCCATGCCTTGGGCTGCCAGCTTTTCCAGGAGTACGCTATGGGAGACCTCATCTTTTCCCATCTTTGGTAACTATGTACCTCCCTGTGCCAAACAAAGAACGGAGATTATCCCTGCCCCTCCTTTTGCTATTAATGTATTTATAAAAACACGTGTTTTTATCCATAACAGAGGTGGCCAGATTAAGTTCAAATTGTGCTTTTGCCTCTCTAATTGTCTTTCTATGTGACCTAATGACATTCTTAAACACTTCATGAGTTGTCAGCCCTTTTTTCCAAAGGTGACAAACTCTCTTTCTTTTTTTCCCTATTCATATTATGTATGTGTGTATATACATATATCCACTCACAGACATATGCAGGAGAGTTTTCAGGAAGCTATCATTTAAATTTTCATAAAATTTAACCCATTTGCGTTGCATCCACATTGAATACTGTCCTGTGGTTTTGGCTGGGGTAGAGTTAACTTTCTTCACAGTGGCTCATAAAGGGCTATGTTTTGGATCTGTGTTGAGAACAGTGTTAATAATATAGAAATGGTTTTGTTATTGTTGAGCAGGATTACACAGAGCCAAAGACTTTTCTGTTTTTTATAGTGCTACGCTGGCAAGGAAACTTGGGAGTACATGGGAGTTTAGGGGAAGACACAGCTGAGACAGGTGACCTCAACTGACCAAACCAATATTCCAGACCATATGACATCATGCTCAGTATGTAAAGAGAGAACAAGAAGAAGGGGTGGGCATAGGGAGTGATGGTGTTTGTCTTCCCAAGTAACTGCTACATGTGATGGGGCCCTGCTCTCCTGGAGATGTCTGAACACCCGCCTGATGCTGGGAAACAGTGAATTAATTCCTTGTTTAGCTTTGCTTGTATGCATGGCTTTTGCTTTCCCTGCTAAAGCAAACTTATACAGGCTGGCCATCACAATTATATTGTACAAGATAATGCACGTTTTGTATTTCTTGAAGAATAAACAGTCTCACATAGCAAGACTAGCAGTACTTTTCTTTGACACAATTATTGAAAGCTGAAGTAAAGTTCCTAGCAAGAAATTGAAGTAATCTGCAATTAATATGCTGCAGGAATATCAAAGGAAACTATCTAAAAATATTAGTGATTGTTAAAATACAAAGATAGAATGAAAATTAAGATGCTCTCTCTGTGAGATCAAAGTTTAACATACATTAATAGAAACTATCAGACCTGAGCAATAAATAAACCTGATCTGTTTATTCAAGATTTCATTTTCTATGTTAATACTATCTGAAATGCTTAAGGTACAAATCACAAGAAGTGTAATAAAAGTCACAAAAAATTGATGGGTACAGGTTTTTATTGGGTTGGGGTTTTACTGGTTTGGTTTGGGGTTTGTGTGGTGCATGTGTTTTGCTGTTTGAGGGGGTTTTTAATCCAAAAGGAGTAATTTTATTTTTTACAGGGCCCAGGTTAAGCAAGTAAAACCAAAAACTTGGGTAGGAAACCATCCAGATCTTGCACAGATCCATATGGTTCACACATAAAAATAATAAATTCATAGCCAAAATACCATGTTTGCTATGATGTACATTCTATACACAAGTATCACCTTAACATTAATTTTTGCCACTCATAATAGTTACTTATTGCAAGTAAACTTTCAAATATTATATATTCCACTCATAATGACTCTGAAAGTACAACTTTCTCAGTCTCTCCAGCCAATTTAATCTCTACTACTTTCCTTTTATTTCATTTTTATCTATAATTCATTAATTTGTGAAGGTCAAAAGTCCTTCAGCTAGTATGAAAGAAATCAAGAGTTTAAAATCCCACAGCAGAAAAAAAAACCAAAAACACCAAACTTAAAGATCTTTAACTTTCCACTTCTTCTGACTTTGGGAAGGTTGATCAGTCCCTGTGTGACAGTAATAATAATGTTGATTTCCTGAAGAGTAGATGTCCTCAATTATGCAGTATAAATTGAAGGTAAAAACAAAACTCTATTAGTATGCATCCTTACATTTCTTTGTTCCTCCACAGTTTCCTCATAACAATACACTTTCCCTTCTACTTATTACAAAGAACTATTCCCTTAACTACTCCAGAGACTTTCTAACAGCAATACATTAAGCTCAAAACTACCTGGATTGTGTATTTGAATAGCTGAAGGGAATTTTTATTTCCCTTTAGTTTTTTGTCTGAAACAAAAGAGGGATATTAAATTAAACATTTGAATGTCACAAGTATTGAAAAATTATTCAAAAACATCACCTGGAGAAAAACAAAAATTGCCATCTGTATGTAATTTGATAAATTTGTTTCTTTGTTGTAATGTATTTGAGTTTATTCCAATTGAGATAACAGTAATTGAAAAAGTATTAGTCGTTGTAATTAATGAATATTGCTAAGTTTTTGGACACATCCATACAGTGAACTCATTCCTCTCTTTTGCTCAGTGGTGGTACAATGTAAAATGGGAAACTGATCTGAAATGGGAGAATTTGCATGCTGCAGCCATAAGAAGAGAACCATGGCACTCAATGTCACATAGTTTCAAATTTATTTATAAACAGTACAAGTATAGCAGCTGATTTCCATGCTTTGATGTGCACACAGTTCACACTTGTGAAAAAATATGGCTTCATCCCCCCTGGTTCCTTTTAGACCTCTATAATGGATCCAGTGGATCCCCATATTTAGAGAAAATTAGTGTTTGTTATATAGCTCATAAGCACAGCTCCAAAAGAAACACAAATATAAAGTTGTTAACAGTTGCATAACAACTTGGATCATCTCTACTTCTTTCTTTCCTTTCCATAGGTACCAGATCAACCAAAACAAGTAAAACTGGGTAGGCATACTCTAGGTCTCTTTTCCCTGAGCGCTGATCACTGGGGTAGGATATCACCCATTGCAATAGTAAAGTTATTACTGATCTGGGTCAAAATTCAGTATGTAAGACTTACATGTGGAGTGAGTCCAGTGAAAGGTCACAAAAAAAAAACCAAGGGAAGAGACGGGAGCATCTTTCATTTGAGAGCAGATGGAGAGCACTGGGACTGTTCAGCCTGAAGAAGAGAGGCTCAGGGAAATGTAAAAAACAGATTCTTCTCAGTAGTGCCAAGAGGAATTTGCATAAATTCAAACATACTGTTCTGTCTGAACATAAGCAAACAATTGTGAGGGTGGCTGAACACTAGAACAGGTTTCTTAGGGAAGTTGTTCTGTCTTCATCCATGGAGATACCCAAAACTTGACTGAACACCGTCCTGGGAAATTTTCCATAGGTGAACATACTCTTATTTGGGCTGAAACAATCTCCAGAGGTGTTTTCTGACTTCAACCATTCTGTGATTCAGCTTTTTAGCTTTTCTCTCCACCCATGAAACTATTTGTATGGATGCTCTTTGCTCTCTCTCAAGACAGTATCCTAAGCCTAGTGGACAAACACGCATGCCAGCTCTTATGAGCTCACACCTGTCAGCGAGACTCCAAGAGTAGTGCACTGGGGTCACCAGGTCACTGTTCATATGACCCACATCATCCCCCTGGGTTCTTGCATTTGCAATCATGGAGCGGCTCAGTTTCATGGAGTGGGGTGGTGAATGTGCCTTTTGGAGTCCTCAAATGATTCCTATGCTGAGCACTTATGATGTAAAGTCAAATATCTTAAAAACTTCCTGCTTGGCCACGCAAGACATCAAGGGAAAAATTCATTTCCTTAAAGATAGACTTCTTAGATAACCAAGTTCTTGCTTGTTACCATAGGTTCACTGTAAAGTGAATGAATACAGCTAGTTCTGTAGGGTTAGAAATTCAGAAACTCAGGATCATGTATCAATATAATAGTTTTGAGCTAACATTGCGAATAAGCTACACATTAATACCTTGCACTGCATTTTTAACTGGGTTAGGAAATAATTCTTATTCTCACCCAACTGAGGCTGCATAATTATATAAAAAAAATAAAATTGTCACACTAAACATTATTTAAAGAAAATTAGCATTTCTTATCAGAGTTAAAAATCGAAAGTCACCTGTCTGTGTTAGTCGTTATTTGGCTTTAAAGTTGCAAATAGCTTTCTTATCTGGGTCACTTTGAGACTTCATTTATAATTACATTTGGGGGTTTTATTTTGATTTTGGTTTTGGTGGGGGTTTTTTGGTATCCTTGGGCTTTGGTGGGTTTCGTTTGTTTCGTTGGTCAGTTTTCAGGCACGTTGAAATACTGTTACAGCTGGCTGAAACATCTAGAGCTCGGTTTGGCAAAGTTTTACTTATGCAGACAGCCTCACTGGTTTTAAATTACAGAGGCTGTGAAAAAATAGTTACATGGGTAATGAGTTCAAGATACATCATGGAACGACAGGATGATGTGAAATGAATGCTGAAAACAATTAACAGTGTTCATTGTTAGGTTTGGAATGGAGTAGTAGCAAAGCAATTAAGACCTAGAATCAGATTGCCTTACTTATGCTTTACCATCATCTTAATTGATATTTAAACATAGATTAAATATGAAGCATCACTTTTTGAAGGTTAAGCAAAACAAAATCTGTCTAATTGACTCAAGTGGAATACTTTTGTTATCAGGAAACTTTAGGAGAGACAAATATCCAAAGAATAGAATATCACTGTTAAAAAATGTAAAAAGCAAAGGAAAAAGGACCACAGGGTGTCTGAATCTATCTATAAATAATATAAATCTGTTATGTTCTATAGAAACTTCTGCTAAATATGAAGCTAAAGAAAGTTCCAAGTAAAACACTAGTAAGTTGAAATACACTGACAAGGTTTGGTTCAATAACCTATCATCCCTCCTCCTCAATCCCAAATACTTAATACTTCCAAGTTAACCAGATATAATTCTTCCATAGCATGAAGTCTAATATTCAGACTTGAGCAGTGCTTATCTGCTTTGAAATATGAAACATAATGTTCCTTTTATTAGACAAAGAGCTACCTACAATTAGCCAATTGTAAATGTCATTTTTATATTTACATAGAGAAAGGTAGATATAGATACAGATTATTATGAGGTTGATATGCTCATTCAGGCAGTAGAATACTTGGATTTTTTTGCCTTCTTCAGGCTGAAGAATCAGGAACATTACTAGTATCCAAAACTGGGATGTGAACTTCTACTAACTGCAAAGCTTTGTATAAATTGTACTTTCCATCCAGTGTGGGTTTTCTACTACAGTATGTATCAATAAACCAGGAAAAAGAGCAATAAAAGTTTCATTTCTCACATGGCCTTCCATACTGAAAAGCTTTCTCTTTTTTCCTTTATGGTTTGTTTGGTTGGGTTTTTTTTGTTTTTATTTATGAATCTTTCATCCTTTTCTACATGTGATGTGACTTCAATAGGATGTTATAAAGGCTTCTAGTTATTAAATGCACATCTGGATCTACCACAATGAAGTAAACATTTTTAGGAGACTGGAAAGACAAACTAAAACAAGAACAAGTTAATGGAAAATAAAAAAAAAAAAAGGGGGGGAGAGAAAGCACCATTTCTAGATTAAGCTCTGTCTGAAGGTATATAATCATCAGACTCAACTGTATATACAATGGCAAATGTAAGAGGTATACAGGCCACCACTTCATAGCTTCCCCACTTCCTTACACACCCAGTTCTTTTCCTAAATCAGCCTCATTAGCAGAGGTGCACTACCACGAAAATCAAAGATAGAGAAGAACTAGTATGTCCCCTCATCTGCAGAGACTGTATGCACCTTAAACACTGCACAAGCACAGCCTGATTCATTCTAGGACTTTTATCTTCTGTTCCATTTAGTACATTTTACAAAAATTTGGTAGCAGTACAGATGTTCCCTACTGGGTCATGAGGCGGGGAGGGGAAGTTATTCTGTCTTCTGTTTATTTATCTTCTATCACAATAGAACTTTTTTCCTGAAGATTTCTGCTCTTTTGAGAGCAACTGTGAAAAGGCACCCTTTTCCTTTATAAGACTTCTGTGGTTTCTCTAAGACTTTTGCATGGTTCATTCCCCATCTCTATTTTTATCACTTTCATGAAGAATTAGAATAACCAGTTTAATTTTGAAAGTGCTAAATGTTCCCATTTGACACCTAATTGCAGTCCATCTGGCCTTAGTTAAAGCAACTGCTAAATAGAAAATATTAAGTAGAGCATAATTACATATTACGTTTCAAAATTTGAAAATTAGACAGTAACTTGATTGAACAAACTGTGTTGCAACAATATATATCACATAGAATATGCATTCATTCCAAAACTAACTGCTAACTAGGGTAATTTATATAATCATTATCATGTGCTTCCTCGTTTTGAATTTTTCTCTTTGACATTTTTGCATTAAGAAATCATTAACTTTTGTATTTTAATGTAATTTTTTCATTTAAATTACCAGAAGATACTCATTACAGTTATGACTATGCATGGCTTTTGGCACTAATATATCTCTGAAAACATACTGTTTATAATTCCAAATCCTCAGCTTTGGCATTTAAAATTTTAACTCCTCTCTCAAGTTGGCATAATATTGCTCCTTTGTCTTCAACAAAACTATTCTGGTTTAGAGAAGTCTTCATTTAGGGAATGGTTTATTTAGGGAATTTGCTCATTTTTATTGCACCTCTATTTCTCATAGCCTTTAATTCAGTAAAGTAGTTAAATATGCTCCTAAAGTAAGAAATGTTTATTTCCTATATGCGCTCTAGAATTCACTGTTTTCCCTCTCAGCTGTGAATGAGTACAGACTGTTCAAAAAGCAATGTATGTAATAACACTGACATTTCATTCTCTTCCTTTTCACTACTACTTACACCAGGTTTTCTCTTCTGCACCCCTTCAGTTGCCTCTTCAGTTGTCTTTCAGTCCTTTACTGCCTCTTGTCAGCACTTGTTTAATCTCTCTCTTTCTCATTAACTGCTGTCATCTTTCACTTCTTCAGTCCCTTTTGCATGCCAAACTAAATACTTGGCCCTTGCCTATCCTTCTGCTAGACACCTGTTTTTCCATTTTTAAAGAGTAGAGACTGGTAACAGGAGACAGTGGAACTAGTCTGATTTTCTCCTGTGCAAAAGGCTGTAACCACTCCAGACACTAATCAGAACAGATTAGAAGGCTATGACCACACCTGGCATACCATGCTACTTTTATATGGCATAAAAGAAAATCAGATAAGTGCATGTCAAAAGCCCCATAATTTTTCATAATATTAAAATTTAATTCTAACACATTTCTACAGTTTGGAATTTAAGGCTCAACTGTGTCTGTAGTGGTCTGTGTATCAGTTAAACATCAAAAGAAAAGTGAAGGGACATGCAAAAGTGTTGCTGATTTATCACTTTAAAGACATTAAGCAAAGGTGTCTGACAAACTCCTCCATTCCCTGAAACGTGCTGCCTTAAATAAGTCTCATGAAATTTTAAAAAAAGCCCAAACTCTTCACACTATGTCAAGTTTATTAAATTGTGTGTTTACCAAAGAAGGATTGGAAGACATGGCAATTCACAAAGACATATTTCATATAAACTAGGAAGTAAGTAAACTGCTTACTAGTAGGTGCTCTTTATTTTCCTTTGCTTTCTCTAGCAGAGGAATGTTTTAATGTTCAAAGAATTCTAGGAATGTCTATGTTGTTTTGTGTAAAATGAATTTATTCCTCTTAAAGATATAACATTATGTTTGCCATTTGACTTAGCCATAAGACATTAATTGCTAATCTGATAACATACATTAAAGGCAAGGATTGTCAAAGTATCTCTTAAAGTAAGCACATGAAATTCAGTATAATGAAAGAAGTATACATAATATACATAATATAAAATTTTCCTCAGAATTTTTAGGAAGAACACTATAGATGAAGCAACCTATGACATGCAATAAAAGCGTTTAAGGCATCAGGAGTATAAATACTTGACCTTGCTGGAGTGTTGATGAATTTAATATTATGCTTCAGCTGTCAAAAAAGAGAAAAATCCTAAAGCCTGTTTGGCTATGCATAACGATCTTTTCACTGCAACTTTTTGCTGTTCCTGAGGAAGTTTGTGGTGGCACAGATTTCAATATCGGGGGGGTGGTATCTCATTGCTATAAAAAGGGGATGTTCTTCAAAGGAGTACAACCATTTAATTCAATTTTGCCTGGGGTACAATTAATTTTCTTCACAGTGGCTAGGGTGGAGCCTGAGTTTCGGATTTGTGCTGAGAACAGTGTTGATAATATGGAGATTTTTTTTTGTACTGCTGAGCAATTCTTACACAGCTCCAAGGCCTTCTCTGCTTTTCAAAACACCACACTGGCAAGGAGACTTGGGCATGTGTAGGAGGTTGAGAGGAGACACAGTTGGACAGGTGACTCTAACTGACCACATCATACAACATCAAGCTACGTGTATAAAGCTGGGGGAAGAAGGAAGTGGGTACATTTGGAATGACTGTCTTCCCAAGTAACCGTTGCACATGATGGAGCTCTACTTTCCTGGGAATGGCCAAACTTCTGTCTGCCAATGGGAAGCAGTGAAGGAATTCCTTGTTTTGCTTTTCTTGCATCCACACCTTTCATCTTTATCTCAGTGCATGAATTTCCTCACTTTTAGCCTTCCAGGTCTTCACTAATCCCACTGGAGGAGTAAGTGCCTGTGTGGAGCTTAGATGCTGGCTGGGCTTCACATCCCTACAAGAGGGGGTTAAACAGGTGTTTGGTTTTGTTTTTTTGGTTTTTTTTCAAGATAGCAATGTGGCTACCCTTGCTCAATTTTTGCAGTATTTACTCACAGAGATTATTCCATTTGTTTTCACAGAATGGCATGCATAGTCTATTTACAACCATCAAAGATTCAATAAAAGTTTGAGACTGCTAAAAATGTATGTTTCTTTATTTAGAGTTATAGGTTAGAAATAAGATCAGGTAAGTGTCTGTAGACAGGTAGGTGTCTGAGTTTGGTGCTGATGATCCAATTAGTCATGGAAATCAGGAGATTGATTAGTCGCCTAAAGATGTGTAACTTGCACTATTTGAGATGATAGAATGGCTTGAGTTGGAAGAGACCATAATGACAGTCTAGTTCCAACCCATCCTGCCTTGATCATAGACAACTTCCACTAAGTGTCAGAGTCTGCCCGAGACAGATACTTTGCAGATGTTCTTGAGGTCGAGCCCTCCTAGAATGGCAGTTAGGAGCTGAGCAGATCCATAACTTTCACAGATAAAACCCACCTTTTTAAACAATGCCCATCTTAATTTACGCACAATTTATTCAAATGCAGAGTGCCAAACGGAGCAAAACAAAAGTTTTCTTTTGAGCATTTAAAAAGTTTAGGGAAAAAAGGTAAGAACTCCAAACCAGTCAGCTTGTTAATTCAACTCATAATTAAAATGCAGATATTTTATCCAGTCTTGTTTTTATTTCCCTATATCAAAAAGCAAAGGCAAAAATAAAACTGAAACCAAAGAAAAACGCAGGTTTAGAGATACCAAATATAGAGATGTACCACAGAACAAAAGATAAAGTTTTCAGCAAGTGGCTTATGATTTTTTCTTTTTCTTTTCTTTTCTTTTTTTTAAGGGTAAAAGAAAAATCACACAAATTATTCAGTAGAACTCCACTTAATTCAAATATGACTGTAACAAAAAGGTATGCCTGATTAGACCAGTGAAATCATAAATGGCAATTGGGTCATGTGAAATAGGAATGCATGACAAGAATAATTTGTGGAATATATTGAATGTCTTCCAAGCTTCTGTAATTACAAGAGTTAGCGTGTGTCAGGGATGGAAGAGCAGTCCCTGCTTCATGGTTATGATATGAATGGGCTGAATTGCCACTGTATTAATGGACAACCTTTTTACCCTAGTCTCCTGAAAACTGAGTATGTTTAGCTACTAGAGGGTATATATTTTAAATATTACAATACTGCTATGATATTTTAAGAGTGGGGCTGAAATACTGAATACTTACTGAAGAAAGAAGTCACACTCAGAATTAAACTTGAAGAGAATGGCATTTAGCCTGTATTAACACCTCACCAGTTCAGTTAGAAGGAAAACAAACACAATAATGTGGGTTGTTACTATTTCTATCCTTTGTAGTTAATACTAATGTGTCTTTTTAAAATCTCAAATGACTAAAACATTCCAAACAGCATTAATGTTAGGCAAAATTACTGAATGCAACTTGAAAATGAAAGACAGAAAACACAGTTAGGAAGAAGTAACAGAGCTTGTTCATGAAGACTATTTAAAAGAGATTGCAGAAGTCAGGGCATATAAAATAGAAGGAGAATTTTAACATAATAGGTTTGTTCTCCTAATTTGCTGGAGGCAGTTTTAATTCTTGTACTTATTCCACTAGTGATTCAGATTCACTGGCCAAAATCTTCAACTGGACTGTAACTGAGAATATCGGGGCAAAGTCCCCTAATTCAACAAAACTAACCGTGAAAAGTGCTCTTGAGAGAGTTTTCTAGTAAATAGCACAGAGACATCATAAAGATCATTCAATGGAAAAGATGTGATATGTGGTGCATTTTCTTGCACTTACCAATTAAAAGTGCTTCATTTATCTCACTTACTAAGTGGGTAGAAGTTATTATGCCAAAGCATTTGGTGATACCAAAAATAAGTCCTAAATTAACTTGAAAGTCAGTAAAGTATCTATGCAAGCAAATTACAGTAAGAGCTGAAGTACTTAGCCTATGCCTTCCCTCTTTTCAGGACACTTGCTCCTAATGAGGGGTATTAGCTTCACACTTGTGCAAATGACTAAGGAGTTTCCCTAGAAAAGCATATTATCATCTGTACATGTTAGCCAATTAAGAGAAAACCCAGCAACCCTTCAAAATAGAGAAGGAATTTTATTTATGGCTCTGCAGAGTATAATTCCTTGAAAATCCATATGCTATATAGTTGAACTATGAAAGTTTGAGAGCAACAAAAGCCCTCCCAGGAGTACTGTCATGATGTAGATATTCACAAGATGAAATTGAAAACTAAGAACCAACAGAAAGGCAGAAGCATACTAGTGGTCTACTCTCTGTTTACATATAATAAATTCAAGTAATAGGAAAACAAGAATAAAATGAGAAGAACTGGTTTACTTGGGAAAACAAAGCTAAGGGAAAGTTTTCACCAGAAGACAACATTCTGATAGGAACGGATTCTCATGTTGGTATAAAATATTGCAATACACAATAATTGTAATAGATGGGAAAAAAAAAAAAAAGGAAAAAATTATTTCAAACAAAACCTATAGATTTTTGAGAAGTTTATAAGAAAGAGTGATAATAATGGAAATGGACTTAAAAATATAACATCAATCATTTCTTCAAGACTGATTTCTACACAAGACAAAAGCTGAATCTGAGATCTCAAAGGTAAACATTCCAGGATAAGAAAATGTCACACGAGTAGTTAGGAAATACATAAAAGCCAGAGAATATTAATAAAATTAAGCATGTACAACTATGGAAAAAATACCAATTAATCTCTCAGGAAAGGAGCAACAAGCCTTTGCAACCTAAGGGTTTTTAGTCAAACTTGGTTCCAAACTTTGGTGCTACAGATAAGGACAATATAAAATAAGCTTTCTAAATTGTCACTTAGTAAGATGGTGTTAAAGTACAGAATGCTTCTTTTGAATGACTAGGCCCCAAAAACAAAGGCATTTCTTTTTATTTGAGGCTATATAATATGAGAAGGAAGGATAATTTGAAATACAAGCAAATTTCAATAAAACATAATTTTCATCCATATTAAGAAAACAGTTTGAGGGAAAAAAAGATCATTTTTGTTATGCAAATTTTAGGTTTAGCTCTTTGGATGTGCCTAAAAAATGGTGGGCAAGGAACAATCAGTATTAATAATTAATCTTTTGAGTTATTTCTGAACTATATTAGTATTGATTTAACCAAGGTATTTGTCAGTAGCATTCTGGGGTCCAGTGCTACTTAATGTGCCCTATCAAATTCTACAAAGCATCCAGCTGCTAGTCCAGAAAGTATAGGATTTGTTTAAGTCCTATGTTTTAACTCCCATCCTTGGGATATTTTTGTGCACCAATGGCACTAGACATTGTTCAAGAAGGTTAATAAATCCCCAAGTGTTTTCTGTGCCAATTAAAGACAGAAAAGCATGGGAAATCAAGAATATTATGGCTGACATGTACAATCATTATCAAAATAAAAACATTTTAAGTGCTTCAGAAAGAAGAAAACTGACCTTTTCACAAATGTTAAGTATCATGGCAAAAGAACCTCTTAGTGTAGAGTGTTTCTGTAAGTCAGCATTTTAATTACCTGACTGATTTACATCTTCAGTTTATTTACCTCTTCTCCACAGCCAGCTCATCTTTCATCTGATGTGTGCAATCACAAGCAGTGTGAAATGTTATTAAAATGCTTAGGCATAATTGATAAAGAGTCAAGTTCCCAGTGTGCTTAAATGACTTTCGTCAGAACAAATTTTCTAAATTTATTTTTAAGATGCTGCCCTGAAGGTTTCCTAAAGCCTGGCTTCGAAACTCAAGATATCTGTGTGGTTTCTTATGAAAGACACTGCCTAATTCTGTGAACCAATGTAAGAAACCAGTGCAGAAAAAAAAAAAAATCTCAGTACAAAAGCAGGGAATGCAATGCAAAAGAAACATCTAGGTGGAAGGAAAAAAATTACACTCTTGCAAGAAAGGAAAAAAAGAATTAAACTGTTTTGTATTATCCCTATTCAGTTACAGCTGGGAAAATTGGAGTAAGTGCCTCCTTAATAGTGATTCCAGAAATGTAGCCCTGCTTTGCCCTTTACACAAATGTTAATTTTCACTCAAATGCAGTCCTTAGGATTTCTGGTTATCTAAGGATAAATAAAACAAATATTCTTATCTTTCTTCAACTATTTACAAACCATTTTTTCAAAAATACTAATTAAAATAAAGCTGATTTTTCTTCCAAGGTCATTCTCATTTTATTTGTCCATAAAGTGGACACAGAACTACAGGCTTTAGTCTTTAATCAGTCTTGTCCTGAGAAGCACTCTTAGGCAAAACGAAGTCCTGTTTCAAGTAGCCCAATTTCTAATTACTTCATCTTGACTGAGAGGCGGTTTTATTCTTATCAGCAGAATTTTATTAAAAAGGAATCTGCAGTCTCCAGTAGACAAGATACATCTGAATTCTGCCTTTATCACCTAATCAAAACAGATTTATAGAAAACTATACATATCTAAGGGAATGAGTATTTTGTTGAAAAGACCAAATTGCAAGGAATGACATCTATACCATCAAGGATAGATTACTACTGGATTTATAAACTGCCAGGCACCATAAAAGACATTGCTGGTTGAAGCTGAATGCTGCTTGCCATGTGATGTCACACTGGATATAAAGTAACAGGATCTGGTACATCAGTGATACTATTAAAGGATAAGGTTAGTCCTGTCCCTTTTTAACTAAGGAATAATTCAGTTCCTAGGTAGGTAAATGAGACTGAATAGGTAATAGCTTATGTCCTGCGATTACTGCAGGAAAAAATAGTTCATGACTGTCTTCAATTCTTATTTTATGAAAGAGCATCAAAAATTGCTTTGATAATTTATATTTGCAACTATTCCTGGGGTTCAATTAAGCTTTTAGAATTTGATTTTTAAGTACCCTTACTTAAAATAGTCATGCTGTTAAACCTTAAAACATTCATATTAGTAGAATCTGTGCTCAGAATGTCACTCAAAGAAGTAGCACTTCAGTCTCTATTCACTAAAGAATTGCAGTTATAAAGGGATCATATTATCCATCTGTGCTTCAGTTCTTCAAGCAATCTTCTCACTTTTTTCTTTTTTTTCTGAAAGGCACAGTTTTCTTGAAATTATTTATGCTAGAAGTGTCATGCTTCTCATAGGTAATGACTTCATATATTGAATCATATAACCTTAAACAATAAAGCTGATTCTCTCTGGTCTCTATATAAATTTTAGTAAATGTATAGTTTCTAGCATGTGTTCTATGCTTACAGCTGTAGAAACAGCACATAATGCACCAATAATAAAAAGAACCCCAGACACTGACAGTTTTGTTGAAAACAGCTTCTCAATTTTACTGATAAAATAAACTCCTTGGCTTCTACTGTCAATTTCTCTCATTCCAGATTTGTTCACAGGAAAGCAAATTGAAGGACTAATGCACTTGACGGCAAAACTGTAACTTCAGTGTATCTAGGAACTTATCATAGATGGGAAATTGATTGGCTTTTGGTTTTGTTGTTTTGTTGGGTGGGGGTTTTTTTGTTGTTGTTGTTGTGTTTTTTTTGGGGGGGTTGTGTTTTTTTGTTTGCTTGTTTGTTTGGGGGTTTTTTTGGTTGTTTGGGTTTTTTTTGTTTGTTTGGTTTTTTTCCTGCAAATGATATTATTAACAATCAGACACTTCAGGGCATAGTTCAAGGTATAGCAAATGCAAGGGACTGCTGTTAATGGAGAGGAATCATACAGATTGGGGTACAGAAAACAGCCTGTCCCCTGAGCACAGGGGAGCTGTCCTTTCTGTTTGGCCCTAAAAACAGCAAAATGTTCCCGGCCCATATATTTACCAGTAGTGACATAGCCTGGAGTTAGATTTAGTTGTCAATTCTTCACCTTTAAGATACTACTGCCAAAGTTTTTGCAATAAATTTTGTTATCTCCTTAGAATTATATTAAAGAAAAAGTTGCATTGTTGTGCTCTTTAGTCCAGCTAACGTTCTATTCCAGAAAATCTAAGTTTTTCACTATATTAAGTTCTCTCATTTTCAAGAACTTTCTCAGTGCAATTTACCTCTGATTATAGATTTCCATATCTGTTGTTGCTTAATCCCAGCTGGCAACTGAACATCACACAGCTACTCGTTCATTCCCTTCTGGTGGGATGTGAGAGAATTGAAAGTGTAAAAATGGGAGAATTCATGGGCTGAACTAAAGACAATTTAACAGTTAAAGCAAAAGCCATGCATACAAACAAATCAAAACAAGCAATTCATTCACCACTTCCCACAGGCAGGAACGTGTTTAGCCATCTTCAGGCTTCGTCATGCATAATAGTTACTTGGGAAGACAAATGCCATAACTCTGAATAAGCCCCTTCCATGAAACTCCCCTAGTTTGTATAGTAGACATGGAGGCCTATAGTATGGAACATCCCTTTCACCAGTTCTGGTCACCCATCTTGCTTATGTTTCTCCCAGCCTTTTGTGCTGCTTCTCTCTAGCAGAGCATGAGACACTGAAAGGTCCTTGACTAAGGGTAAACACTGCTTAGAAACAGACAAAACATCACAGTGTTATCAACATTATTCTCATACTAAATCCAAAAAACATAGCACTGTACCAGCTCCTAAGAATATGAACTCTCCCAGACAAAACCAGGACAATCACATTACCATCAATGCACTACCTCAGTTCTGCAGATGATGCCAGCCTTAGCTGATTGCTTGCCTTACTCCTGCTAAAAATGTCTCTGCACTTGCTACTGAGGCATTGTACTAGAGCTGTCTGATAAATTTATATATTCCTACCTTCAGTCATCTGTGAGGGCCCACTTTTATGCAGCTTTTGAAGTAAGTCATCAATATATAACTTAGAAGTGGAGAGCTCGAGAAAACAAAAGTTTTTAATGTAATTACTATGTTAAAAAAATTAATAAACAAACATGATGTATGTGTTCTTTTCCTTTATTAAGTCTCTTTATGCTTTTTCAATTTTTATTTTTTTTTTAAAAAATGAGACAGATACCATATCTATCTCTTTATGTTTATAAGCTTATAAACTTATAGGCTCTAAGCAGAGTGGTGCAAGATAAAAAACCATAAATTACAACATAATTACTTAGTTCATCTAAATTATTAACATACCTTTATGATACATTTCTAAACATAACATATTCTGGTTGTGTTGTTGCTTGTGAGAACAGATAAAGCTACAAGACAGAAACTACAAATCTTGTGGGGTTAGGTTTCTTTCAGACTTTTAACTAGTACTTGAAAACATTTATAACAAAGTCATAATCTATAATCCCTTTTACCAGCTGAGAAGAGTAGCAGGTGTAATTTTGTTTTGATTTTCAAATAACTTGCTCTTGCTTTGTCTAAAAGTTGCATAAAATGTGCTTACAATTCATGCCTGCAGTCTGGTTCTTGGTACTTTTTGGCATTTAGCATCCCCATTGTGTTTCTGTAATAGGCCTTCTTCCATATTGTTCCTTCTCAAATGTAATGGCTCTCTTAGTCCAAGACCTGTATTTCTGGTTTTTGTGACATTTCTTTTTATATACATAATTGTTTTACTGTTAACCATATGTAACATTAAAGAAGAAACAGAAGGTTTTATTTTTGTGGCTAAATATTTTCCTGTAACTTTCCTGGTAATCTAACAGTTTTTCTATTACATAGATTTTTCATAATTTGATCACAACCAGCCAATTCCCGTAGTCACTCTGAGTAAAAGGCCTATGATTACATATAAACTGCATATGTTATACAATATATATCATTCTAAAGTAAAGGTGGATCACACCTCTAATTGTAAAATAGCTATGCAGTTTTTACAGTAGTTGATGTAAGCTACCATATCAGTACTCCTTTCTTAAAATAGAATCATCCTTGTGTAGAGCTGAAAGCAAGGAGGGATATCCAAGGACAACTTAACTGTCATGGGAATTTTATTTCAGGTTAATTGAATCCAGATCCTTTTGCTCTTAATGTTGGCCAGGTGGAGATTCTTTCTGAGATTAAGACACCTAAATTTAATTATTTACTTGTGGGTCAGAAATGTTTTCCTGTAAGGGAAAAAAAAAATAAAAAAGAAACAGAAGTAAAAAAAGAATAAATTAAAAAATGGAAATCTGTTTCCACTCTCATGGTAGAAATATGAGGTCTTCTAGAAGAACACTTCTGTCTACAGCATCTAAGGTCTGAGAAAAAAGTGAAGTTATATGAGTATTCAACACTTAGTACTACTGTCAAGCATTAGGCAACCTCCTACAACCTCCTACTGTGTGATCACCAAGTCTAATAATTTTCCTAGTTTAGCTGTATGAATCAAGAACATATTTCTGAAAAATAAAAGTTTCTTTTGTTCTTTTCAGAATGCAGGATCTGTATTTTGGTTTATAATGAATAATTACGTCTTCAGAAAAAAGCATGGCTCTAATATTTTAAAGGAAAGATATTTGCTTAACTGCTACTTTGCAGATCCCTGTTTTAGGTAAAAAAAATGCAGTCAAAGCACAATGACATTAAAAGTTCAGGTACTCATATATATTTAAAGGAGCATAGCAGCAATAATATTTACATGTATATTTATCATTGTTGTGCATAATCAGATACTCTAGCCCTCTTAGTCAAAGCTGGTAGTACTAAGAAAGTAGTAATGGGTTCTTAATTTATCCATTGGTTGACTGCTTAAATATCTTATAAGAGAATACAGATTAAGTAATTATTTTTACCTCTGGGGAAGAGACTTGAACCAGCTCTCATCACTGAAAACAAATTTAAAAAGGAGACTGTCTGGGATGAGAGTGGTAAGATTCTTAATTCCCTGCAGCTAAACAAAAATTCTTGTATTCTGTTTTGCTGGAGAAACTTGCTATACCCTATCCAACTGCAGCTAGGATAAAGAACTGCTGAGTTACAGGTTCTATGTCAATTACTTTAAAAATGAAATTATTTATAATTATTTCATAGTGCAGGAAATGGAAGCTGGAAAGTTCCCTAATCACAAGCCCATAGAGGGACACCAGATGTGTTAGCTGCTAAGCAGAGGTAAATTGAAAGCTACTGTAGCCTTCTAGCCATTGCTAAGAACAGGCAGGTCCTCAGAAACTTGTCAGACTTGTCTTATCTGAACCTGTTTTGAATGCTTATGTCTTTACTTTAGCTGCGACAATAATTTTTTTTCTAAATTTTTTCTTTTTTTATCAAAGAATAATGTTTTGGTTTTTTTTTTCTTTTTAATGGATGTGTCTCAAATCTGCCTTTTTACATCAATATGTTAGGCTTACAGATTTTGTAAAAACAGTAGCAGTAAGAATTTTCTTATGGCAAGCTACTTATTACTAACGTATTGATGTTGTACAGAGAAATACTGTTCTGGTCTGATAGCAGAAACTCCAGGAATTGTGGACACATGATGTGGAGAAAAGTACATGTGCACAGGATGATAGGAGACAGGGACAAGGTTGACAGTGGAGACACCATGGCTGTAAGAAACACATTCGTGGCAGGTTAAAGAAACGCAGACCAGAATCTGAACACTTAGTTATAGCCAGGAGAGAAGAACAAACAAGGTTCTAAAATATGTAAAACACACTACATCATAGTGTAAATTTGGATGTAACTTGCAGACCAATATCAAGTTTTAAATGTTGTCAAATCCATAAAACAAACCAGAGGGAATCCTAGAATGTAGAAAAAGAAACAGCTGACATCAACATTATGCTTCTTTCTAGCAAAGAGAGATACTGATGACTCCCTGACCCCCTGCATACACATCAAAATGAGTGCATTGACCTTAAGACCCAGAGAGGCATTGGAAGAGTGAACATGGCATGAAGAGAAGGAATGGATATTAGGAGCTGTGTATATAACACTATCCTGTCTTTGTTCACTGTGTTTGATAAAGACACTGCCCATGTTTGCTGTTCTTTGTATAACAAGTGCAGAGAACTGTAGGAACTCTTGGACTTGATCTTAAAGAAGGTCTTTTCCAACCTTAATGATTCTTTGATTCTGCGATTCTAACAATCAACAAAAAGTACTTTGAATACTTATTGCTAATTAGGCTTAAGTACATTGTTGATTTTTTAATTGCTACTTTTGCTATGTGAGAAAATGCTGAGGAAAATATACTCAGATACACATCATACCTAACAAAGGAAAGAGATGTCATTTGAAAACAAATAGAAAATGCCCCTTTCATTTATATGTTATTTTTTACAAGGCTGTGTTTCTCTTGAAACCAGGTTGATTGCATAGACTCCAAACATTAGGGTTTCTCTTTAAAGCAAATGAAAAAATAATTTTTCTTTGCCATGTGCAGAAAATAGTTACGAGCATTTTTATATTTTATATTTTCAGAGTGATGAAGCAATCACTAGAAAAAGAATTTGTATCCCACTGATCAATTTATACCATTAAAAAAATGACTATTTATCATTCTTGTTTGAAAACCATGCTTTCTTTGAACAAAGAACCCTTTCTATCACCAGAATTTCATACACTTACAGTGTAGACTTTAATTAAAGAACTTTCATATTGCTCTCTCTTCTTGGGTGAAGATTAGATACCATATGATTTTTCTTTAAATGAACACATTCTAAAGGATTCTGTTTTCTCATGACAAACTAATAAAAAGTCTGAGATATTAAGGAAGTAAGTACAAAAGGTGTGCAAATAATTTCAATCATCCACCATTCTATGTCAGTAACTGTTCAGTAATACTGGAAAAGTACAGAATGCTGCAAAGTATTAGCCCTAACAGAAAGTAAGAGTACAAGCTGGTAGTTGCTTCCATCAGAGTTTGATACTTTAATCATACTCAAAAATATTTTGTTTTGAAGATAACATCACTGGAGGAAAAATAACTAATTATTTGAGCTAATTGCTGTTCAGCATGCATAAAGCTTCCATAATTTGGCCTCATGTATTTATTCAGAACTTAAAGAATGTATCTCTTCTAGAAACAGTTTATTAAATGTACCACATTAGTAATAAAATATTTTGAAACTTTGAAAAGTTAACATGGGAGCTGAACTTTTGAAATGAAGGTATTACTCTGTAGTTGATTTAATACATAATGCTCATCTTACAGAAAAAACTGGAATAATCAGGTTCTTACAGTTGGGCTTGATTATCCAGACAGAGTATACTATTTGCAGGCACCACATGGATTAATTCTGCAAGTACATCTTTGGGAAGGAGTTAGTTCATACTGGCGTCAATATCTTTTCTGGACAGAAATGTTTGAGGCAGGGTGGAATCCAGGTTGATAAAGTCTCGAAGGCTGTTCTGTACTTGGTGGTTTCTGAGGAGCAGGAAAGACTTTTCTACATAACCCAAGAGTAGGGATTTTTTATAAATCTTTTGAGTTTCAATCTGTTTACCTCATCTAGAGTGTTCTGTTGTTGATTCTGTGAGTGCTCCAATTTCCATCCTCCACAGCTCCATCCACTATTAGAAGCAAGAAGACTCTGGCCACTCTAAGAATGTAGAGTAAGTAGCAATTTAAGACATAGTGTATAAATATGAATCATCAATGTGTGGCAGTAAAGAGTCACTACCTTTTCTATAATGGCTCTTATCAAATAGCATGCAAATTAAAGGGATGTTGGGGGTGTGGGGGGGAAGGGACTGGAATTTTTCTTTGAAGATAATTACTTGCATCCATGCCTCTCAAAATATTCCCCCAGAACAGAGGGGTCATGTGTCTACCTATTAACATGGCTTTGACACATTTCTGGGGGGACAATGTTTGATCCATATAATGGCTCCATTAATAATAGCAACAAAATCAACATGGTATAAGCTTTTTGTAAATCTACCTTCTAAGATTAAAAAGGGGTCAAAAGGATGCAGAACTTTCAATGTCACTTAATGGCTGGCTTGGTCTCAGCTCAGCCTTGGGCTGCTCCTGTGTGGTCCTTCCAGTGCTTCTCTGCTCTGCTATGGCTCACTCTGAGACTGCAGAACCTGCACCACTGTAGAGGAGACTAAACTGAGCCTGACTTATCTTCCTTCCTTAAAGGCTGTAGCTGTCTTCACCAGGATCTGTCAGACCTGCCAGTCCTATACATGTGTTATGAATGCAGCAGTGGTTTTGCAGGTTATTTCAGTCAGTACAGCTGGTCTCTTTGACTCACAGTTAGATTGCCATGAACCTTTGACACACCACAGGAAATTCTACCAGACCTTCAAATGCTACTCCTAAAGAACATAGGCTTCCTTTAGTACTGTGCCATATCTGCCAAGCCACCCCCCCACCCCCCTCACCCCAATATTTTGGTTGTTCCTTTGTATGATTTTGATAGCTGAATCTAATCCTTGGCCTCCACAGGGATCACAATGTTTTAGTAATAGTTTGCATGAAGTTCCATATGCAGTAGAGTTCTGTTCAAAATCTGGAACAGAAAAACATTTGTAAGGACAAAACATTACAGTGTTTATACAAAATTAGCTTTTCTTCTATCACATACAGTGTAGAGAAGAACAAACATGTCAGAGGTCTGATGAAATCAGTGTTGGATGAAAAAGAAGTCATATGCAAGATACATTTTTGGGAGTGCCTCTGCATATGAAAAAATAGTAGCTATATGTTCTAACATAGCATACAATCCCAGAAGTCCAGCACCAGTGACAAGCTACATCTAATAGGAAAAAAAAATATAAAAAGTATGTATACTTTTGGTAGATACAAGAAAACTTTGAATACCAGGGAAAAAAGTGACTTTTTTTCTGTCTTATTCAAAGTCTTGGGATTCTAAATTCAACCTTCTGATATTTAACTAACTTGCAGGGCATACACTTTTTGGAAAGCAGTCTACAGATTCTGTATAAAAGGCAATTCAATATTTGGCTTTCATTTCCAATAGTACCTCAGTTAACATTTACAAAGGTTTAGCCTCTAGGAAATATTTAGCACATTATTTAGTATAAAATACTTTTTCTATAACTGTCCAAAATCATATACTGCATTTTTGAACATTTAGGCCCTAATTCACCATTTGTTTAATGTCAAATACAGTAATTCTGTCAGACATCTCATATGCTTGAATATAAACATTCAGCTAAGTATTTATTGTAACAACATTTCAGCATTTACCAATTGTAATAGTAAATCCCATTTCTGGGTTTTTGTTCCCTTTTTATTCTTTGAAATACAGGAATTTTGCTCCTCTTTTCTTAGAAAGCCTGAACATGTGCAATGTTTTTAAAATATATTTGTTGATGTGCCTATTGCTATTTATTTTAAGTGCCTAATAGAGAATTTATTATGGTCTTTTTCTCTTTTATTGTAGAAGGTAACTATGCAATACATACTTCATTATACAGCTCTTTTAAAAGAGCAATAAACATTTTTACTGCTCTATGGAAATTATTATATATTCTTTTGATGTCATTTGTACTTTGTATTAAAAACACCCATTGTATCTCTGAGTAGGGATTGCTTTAATGAATGTTCATGATCAGGTTTTTATGTGAAATCATTACCTGCGGTCCTGAGGGGAAGGTGGGGGGTGGAAAGAAAGGGACACACTCCAGGGAGTGGGGTAGGTGCTGCCGAAGCAAGCAGAGAAAGAGAGTTTATTCAAACTGGTACACACTTAAATAGGGTCAGGGGGCTGGGTTCTGGCCCTGAGAGCACCCTGGGAAGGTTTTGGGGAAGGGTCTGGGCCGGCCTCAGGCAAGACCCTTCAAAACTGGGAACACAGAGGTAAGTATATACCATATAAGGAAATGGTTCTTTGCTGCAGGCAGGGACCAATCAGGGATGGGTTATGGGCCATGAGGGATAGAAGATTCCAGCAGGGACACACAAAGTGTCACACAGCAGTGAAATAAAGAAAAAACATATAACATTACAAAATCTTGAAACAGGACAGAACTTCCAAGCCACAGGCTGTCCCTCAGCATATTAACAGTCTATGTAACAGCAAAGTGCAACATCCACCACAGGTCTGTGTCCCTGAGGGAGCTTCTCCATTGCTGGTAGTCATCTCCTCTGACAGTTACCTACTTTGGCTGTTCTAGGAGGAACTGACTTCATAATAATGACATTAAACATACAATAAACTATATATATGATATTATTGATATATTTAGTGTTTTCAGGTTACTTGTGTGTGCTGTATTACTACAACTGAGAAAAAGAATGACAGAGAATTTAATATTATTTTAAAAAATAGAAAATGTTTCATACAGTTCCAAAAGAAACGCATTTAGTAATTGAGTTAATCTACAGTTAAATTGCCACAATAAGTGGCACAGGAACTTAAATAAATGACAAAATGGGGATGTAATCAATACTCTTCAGTATTTCAGATATACTAGGAAGGCATTCAGATACTTTAAATTCTGAGCTTTAAATATATATGGAAAGGCAAAAGCCTTGAAAGCTCTGCATTCATAATAAAATAAGTGAAAAAAAAAAAAAAAGACACCAAGCAATAAACCATCTTCATTGCATCATTGTAATGGCACATAAAGACTCATAAGTCTTTAAGGAAAGGGCATTTTACATCATGCACATAATTAAAAGACAGAACTTGGTAGAAATATTTAGGAAAAAAAAATTACTTGAAATAAACTGCTTTTAATTGGAATGCCTGGAACTTCATTTCAGAAAACTACCATGTTTGTAATTGTGGGAGCATCTATAGACTTTACTGAATTATTCAGTACAATGTGATACAATGGAATAAAAGAGCTCTATAATTAAAGCAGTAAGTAAATGTAATAAAACAAAGAAATTTGGAGTCAGGAGGAGAAGATAAGAGAGAAGATGATAATGGAGATATATATGATTGCACAGATGACTGGTCTAAGGATCTCAGAATTCCTGAGAACAGTCAATGGCAAAACAGAAGCTAGTCAACAAAATTAATTAGGGGAAAGAAAAAGCACATGTGCAGCATCTGGTAGTTTTGTACTGCTGCTGCAGGGTTCTCTTGCTGATTAGAAGAAAAATACAAACAGCAGGTATGTTGTTTCAACTTTGACTACACTGTCACCGAAAAAAAGGGAACATGATTTTCTCTCCTACCTTGCATCATTTATCCTTTGCTTCCACAGCTGGTGACTAAGAAGTATTACTGTACTATTTCTCCCAGCTTCCCTCTGATTTTTTGTGAGTTGTATTTTATTAACTATCTCACTCTCTTGGATGTATCAAGAAATTCACTGAAATGCCATACTGAAACAAGGGACAAAACTAATTCTAACAAGGTGAGTACTATCACTTGTTCACTGAAACTTGTGAATATTCCCCTTCCATCCACTCTCCCT
>VXBX01006762.1:5063-29167 GCA_013400415.1 Scytalopus superciliaris | reverse complement strand
AACATCTTCATTGACACTGATTTTAAAAGCCCATTCAGAAGGAAATTCTTCAAATATTTTATTATTTAAGTATTAAAATTTAAAATTTTAGTGTTTTCCACATGTTATTAATTGATTTTATATTATCAATTAACATTTAGTATAATTTATTTTATTAGAAATGTTAAATGCATAATATAATACTACATGTAACTTGATAACAGCATAGCCTGAGTGAAGGATGATTTGTGAAGATCTAGTTGTTGATCTGATACATGTGTGAAAAGTACTTGCTATACACCCATATATTTGGTATCCTTGGAACCCTAGCACCAAGGAATTAGAATGTTAAGCACATTGGTGGAAATAATACCAGCTGAACTTCAGCTCTTCAGTAATTTGTCTTAGATATTTTTAATTTTTTATTCTTGTTCGGCTCTTGGACATCATAGCCTCTCCACTATCTATTTACAATAGGAGAACAAGGTCAGTTGGATGGTAACTAACAGAAATCACAAATTGCTGAGTTATGGGATAGCCAGGTGGATGAAGAAAATAAGGGACCAAGAATATTTTCCAAAGTTTAAGGCTATCAATGAGTTTACCATCTAAACAGCTGACTACAGATCAGAACATGAATAAAATTACTAGACAATGAATAAAATTTGAGCGTGTATCTTGGTCAAGATGTTTCATTGCTATATATAATTAATTGACCTTAGCTTGAGTAAGATTCCTTTCTTATGCTGTAAGGATTCAGACTAACTTATTGCCTGTCTTTGTTTCCAATATGTGGTTTGAGAGAATGAGACTTCTCTTGTGTTTAAGAACTGATTTATTTTTAGGTTGGGTGGGGGTTTTTTGGTTTTTGTTTGTTTTGGGGGTTTTGTTTGTTTGGTTTGGTTTTGTTGGTTTGTTTGGGTTTTTTTAATGGGAAGAAACATACAGTGAGAATTTAGACAAATACTGAATGTGTGGGCAGCAAATTAGGGATGAAATACCCACAATCAGCTCATTAATCAACAAATTAGGCCTAATATTGTGATTTAAAAGTGATGTCTCTTGAATCGCTGTCTGACCAGTAATATTAAAACTCATTTTCAACCAAGAAAGTACATAGAACATGAGTATCTAAGGCATTTTACTTTGTATGTCATAAATAATTTGAGCAAGTCCTTGAGTTGTTTATTTAATAATTTTTCAGAGTCAAGATAGAGAAAATTTTCATCTATGTCCCTTTAAACCTTAAGAAAGCAAGAACTCAATGTGCTTGCTCAAGTAGTTGCACTGACTTGATGACTTTTGATATAAGGAAGCCAAAAGACCCACAAACTTAAGAGCTAAACTATCTATTTAGTCAATTTGCTGGAAACAGCCAAACTATATCATGTCAAGAGGAAATAGAATGGAAATGCAAGCAAAGGAGCAGCAGGGGCAAAGATTGTAGATGTTATGATATAGCATAATAGCACCTACTTGTAAATCAGAAGAGATTTAAAATTCAGATTCAGTTTCCCTCTTCTGTTATGAAAAATATCTGTCTTTACATCTGAGTATAAAGTTGAGAAAACAAAAACAATTCTATCTAATTTTACAACTGAAAATATGTGCATATATACACACATACAGAGGAAAAGAAAGAAAAAACTGATTACTGTGATGAGTATGCTTAATATACAGACAAGTCAGATCACCTTTAAACTTAAAAAATGTCTATTAAATTAATTAATTATCAGCAGACTTCATGCCAATGCTTAGTTATTGCATATTAAAAATCAATATTGATATAAAATTTATCAAATTGTCTTCAAAAAAGTCTCAACACAAAGTGTACAACCTGCCTTCAACACCTAAAGTCTGAATTGGCTGTGTGTACAACTCCACATCTCTGATGCCATGTAGTGATGCCACTGATGACTGGTTTGTGTTGCTCCTTGGCAAGAACAAGGTCATCAGACTTGCGACCTCTTTGACAGCATAAGTCACATGCACAGTGTCTTGTTTCTTCTACAGTTTTCCTCACTAGACCCTTATATTGTTTCAGTGTGCTTATATTCAAGTTAGAATTAATCATATGATGATCAACGCATTTGTAATTTCTAGATGTTACAGGCCTTTATTTCAGCTACAAATAGTTGCAATACGCTATCTCTGTCCCTGCTGTGGAACATACAGGCTTCTCAAAACAAAAGAACCTCTCCATTTTAGCTTTCCAAGCTGCATAAAGGTTTTCTGGCAATGTAGTTTCAGCCACTATCTGTCTAAATAGCATCAGTAGAAACCACCTTTTATCTTTAGCAAGCACTATTTGTATGCAAAGATTATTTCTAGGATTTTGTCTAGACAGTAGTGTAAATTGTGAGGAAGAAACAAACATACTGATTAGGTGTGTATAGTTCAGATATCTTGAGCTCTTTTGTGCCTTGAGATTTTTTTCTTGCCACAAAACCTCAAACCTTGCTGGTTCACTAAAATAAATTATCTTTGCCTATGCTATTTTGACACACTTCCCATTCCTCCTAAATAAAAAGCTGATTATAACATTAGGGACACTTCAGCATCAAAAGCCAAGGAGATTAATGTCTGCACTGAAGAGTCTTGGTTAAGCAAAGGTAGGTGTTGAATGAAAAAGATGTGGCTGTTTGCAAATAGTAAATTTAAATGGGATGTGGAAGAGAAGTGCAAGTACAAATTAAACATGATGATGGAGTGGAATGCTATTGACATTAATTTTTCTTTTAGTTCTTTCAGCACATAAAATCCACAAATCTAAATAAGTACCTATAGGGAAGCCACATTCTGTGTCTTGTCCATCCACAGTAATGAGGTACAAAGTGATGACATCAGCTATACTACTTCCCTTGTAATTTATATAAGCAACTGAGTTTTGTTCAAATTATCCATTACAACTAAATCAACTAAATCAAGCTTTTTTTTTTTTTTTTTTTTTCCCCGATCTAATAAAGAGATGAAAAAATATTCTGGTTGTTCCACATGAGCTGGAGAATTATTTTTCAAAATTATTCTAGTGTGGGTTGAAATATATAGTATGGGTAAAGTAAATTAATTTCTGGAATTCGTCACAAATTGTGCATTTTAACTCTTTGCAGTCAATGTTACACGTTTTTGGTATCTGATGTCCAACCACATATAATTCTTTCCCCTTCTGGCTGCTTTGTATCACTTAAGTGAGAAGTAAATAAAAAAACAGTGCATGAAAAATGCTACATCCACAATAGAAAGTAATTTTGTACCATAAGACAAGTGTCCTATTAAAAAATACCAAAGGCAAAGTGCCTTGGCAACATATGAAATATTTTATATGAAATACGGCTTTTATTTCCTCTGGGTTAGTTTTACTCAGTTCTTCTGGATGTCTCCACCACCCTCCTGCTATCAAGATCTCCACAGGGAGAAATCATTCATTCAAACACTTAGATTTGCCCCAGCAGTTTGAGTGCATCTGATACCAATTTGAGACCAGAGCTCTTCTTGTGGTTAACTTTAAATATAATCAAGTACTTGTAAATGAACATCGCTTTCAAACTGAGTCAATGCTTACAGATAGCCAGAGAATTCACTTTGAAACCTCATTACTGCTCTTAGCAAGCTTGCTAATGTAGACATAGACAATTAACAGATGTCTGTGCTTTTATTTTAATAAGTTTTGTCTATAAATGTAACCTAGTACATTTAGAAATGTAAAGACAAACCATGTTAACAAATGTTAAAGAGGCATAACCGTTCTTCTAAATACACATTATTTGAAGCAATATTATCCTTAGCGAGAAATGGGTATGATAGAGGTTGAAGAGAAAAAGCATGTGCAATTGAAACAAATGTTCACAAATAACCTGGTTTTGCAACTTTCCATTAGCTTCCTTTTTGCTGTTGTTATTATTTTTCCATTTGATTTCAGGAAACTTCTTTTTTTAAAAATAAATGTAATGTTATTGTTTGTGGAATGCCAACAACTAATATAACCTACACTAATTTAAAGCAAGTTTCCTTTTTTTTTTTTTTAATTCACAAATATACTTAATTTCTTTTAACTTGCAAATAATTGGTGCTATTTTAATACTCTTACTTAACTTTGTCTGAATAATATGGCAATTAACACAGGTATCAGTCATTTAGTCTAACATTGCAACTATACCCTGACAGATTAAATTAATTACTATCATAGATTACTTTTGTTTTCAACCAGAGCCATGTTTTATTGTGCTGAAGACACATTTCATTATGCAGTTTCTCAACACTACTAATGAAATTACATTAGAAAAGCATTAATTATTTAACTATAGCACAGAACACAGAGTATATCTACAAGAGAATTATTTTTATACCTCCTAAATTGCTTTTTGTATCTAAATTAGCTTTTTATATAAGTAGCACTATAGTAGCATTATTACAGTGATAATCTGTAAAATTATCATGTTACTGCACTGAAGAAATATGTAAATACAAGATTTTATTCAATAAAGGTAGAAAAAAGTTTGTTTCCATAGTTTTCTAAAAAAAACCAGTATAAAACATAATTATAGTAATGGCAATAATGTAACTATTAAAGCTGTAGATGCACTTGAAAAAATAGTCAATATGGAAGTATGTGCAAAATGCTTTACTGTGGAAAGTTGTGTTCTTTTTTTTGTGCCTTTGTGTTTATGGCTTTTGTGCTTTTATGATTTTTTTTTCCATTTTGTATCCACAGGATTTATACTAATGGAAATTATCTTCTGATACAGACTATTATGTTTATGAGGTGTTTCAGCTTAAGACTATAAATGATTGAGTTGCTAGTAATTTTAATGCCTGTGAAAATAATGTTGTTTTAATTTAAAATCAAGTATATTTAAAACAAGTAATATCTCAGGCTTTAGAAATACTTATATCTGGACTTCTTCCTATACTGAACTATGTTATGGCTCTTGCATTCCTACTGTCCTTTCAAGGTGCTACCACCATCAACTTGCTGCCTCTAGAAGTGAGGGGAAAGCTTGTTAAATCTATCTACCTAATTGTTTCACTGAAGATTTGAGTGTAAAGCACATAATCTCAAAGGATTGAAGTTGTTTCATGAGAAAACATGGTATTTCTTCTGGAACAAAACAAGATTGAATAAATGCACTATTATGTCTTTTCCTGTGCGGTATAAGGCTGTTTACAGATTACCAAAATTAACATCTAGTTGTAATTCTGTAATAAATCCATTGGAGACTGCTTCACTGGAGTTTATTTGTTTAGGGTTTTTTTCGGTTTGGGTTGGGAGTTTTTTTATCAGCTCTTCTGCAAATTACACTGAGAAATCATTCTTCCATTGTTTTTTCCAGCTTCATGCCAGGTTTGACCTTATGTAACCTTACACGTGTGTCATATTTTGTTGTATCGGCCCAGGTGCTCCTGCCTGCCAGGTTGTACTGCTGTAGCTGTAAAACCATCTTGATACTGTTAGGGAAATACATCCCTCCTAACTGAAGCTTTGTAAAATTTTGACAGTCTGTTTAAACACTCATCATATTCATTGCAGAAAGAGAGGGACAGAGAACAAAATATCTATAATTCAGACTGTTTAGCAACATAAACCTCTGAGAGAAGACAGGAATCAGCCTTTGGTATAGTCTTCTCCACAGACTATCGAGGAAACCTTAGATGATTACAATAGATGAAATTTCCAGCTCTTACAAAGTTAAAGGTTGAATTTGGAGTTCAGTCTTTATTCCAAAGCTATCATAACTTTCCCTTTTTCTGTCCTCACTCCTATGCCTCTTCATTTATAGGTTTCATTCTTATATATCTGTCTGCCCTGTAGGTATCTCAGTCTCTTTCCATCAGCATTCTCCATTCTCCTCCCTCACCATGCAAGCAGATGATTAACAAGTAGATTTTTCTTTCTAATAAAATGTCTTCTTTCTGTGGCTCTTGAAAAATTTTCCAATGTTGTAACAGCTAGTTTAGTTCTTCCTTGCAATTTCACAATATGAAAAAATTTTATAATCTATTTATTGCAATTCTATAATTCTTCCTTCTATAATGCATTTAATTCTTCATTAACCTGCTATTGAAACTGAAAAACATTGTGTTTTTCTGTCTCAGGAGCTCTTCAAGTTAACTCAGTGACCTGAATACCATTTTAATATATTGAAGATAAACATGCGAAAACTATATGTTTGTTGAATGGCATTTTCCCTGCAACATTTTTAGAATAAATGGTGGCATAAATGCGTTGACAGCAGCTTATCTCAGAGGATGAGATATGCATCCCTAATAAGTTCTTTACTCATGTTAAAGGAAAGTGAATGACAGGCAGTGCAAGATCTTATCTAAAAGGCAAAATACATTGCAGTGCATAATAAGGCACATAACAGGTCTGCTCAGATATGAGCTATGGATAGATGCAAGAAATCACTACAATAATATGCCTGAAGACAGAACACTTATTCTCATTGTGGGTGAGTGTGCTGTTGAGATCAATTAGATCACGTAACTCCTGCAGACAGTAAGAATAGCAGTAATAAAACCTAAAGCAAAGAACATATTGCACAGTGTGCTGACAAGGTCAAATTGATAGTAATGATGTGTGATGGCAGCACTGCAATAACATTGTCTTATACTGTATGCATCTGATATTGACTTTCATTACTAATATCCTGGAGTACAGTCAGAAGCTCACTAAAATGATAGTGATCACCCAGAGGGCAAAGGCAAATAAGTCAGGCATTTCAGTTGTTGGGCAGTCTGCAAACTTCATGAAGGCAGAAAATATTGTACCTCATGCTAGATCTACAATGCTTACTACCACTGGATCAAATTGAGTTTATACTGCCTTCTGTTTATTTTTAAACTGGTGTGGTGCTTTAAAGCATATTAAGACACTCCGTCAGAGACACTCATCAGAACATGTCTGCAAGTATGTAAATCAGTCTGTAAGACGTACCATACACAAGATGCACTGTTTTTCTGGAATCTTAAAGTTAATACTGGATGGACACTTCAAAGCTTGGGGTAAAACCTGGCTTGATTAAACCCCAAATTCTTGGATGGGTGTGTAGTACTTTTGTAATACACCTTCTTCATAGCTTTTTAAAAACAAAACCAAAATAAAGCAAATCCTATTACTTACGTGCAATAAAATATCTTCTAACACTCCCCAAAATTCTTCTGTATCTTTCATTTATTTATTTATTACAAAACAAGTGATTTAAACACAAGTAGTTTTAGTCTCTACTGACTAAGACATGCACATAGACAGAAAGGTTAATGAAAGGCAGTGCCCTTTGGAAGGGTATATATCAAACATTGCAAAGAAATTCAGCTGGGAAGTTAGTTCTAGTCTTATCTGATGTCCTCACAGCTCATGCAAAATGTGAGTTGCTGAATAAAATTAAGCAGAGAAATTTTCCATGAGGTATTTCTCTGGCTTATTTAAGCATTTAGATGAATAGTAGATTATGTAATGTAGTCATGTATAATGGTCCTCTGCACCCACAAGAGAAAAAAAAGGTCATAAGCCTAAAAATTTTGGGGGTGACGCTGAAAGCAGAGGTGAACATTTAGGAAATAAGAATTTGTGAACTTGACTGCTCTTGGTTTTCCTCCTCATTACAATGTTAAAATGAATACCTGCTCTTTTCCTGGCTGCATGACATTTTCTGGGTGTTCTCTTTTGTGGTGTTAACTATTCAAGGAATCAAAGTTGGCATAATGGGATTTCAATGAACTTTGTTAGTCAGGTCCGCACACATAGTCTCAATCTTTTTGTCTGTGCATATGACACTGCTTTGAATTTTTGTCATACTTCCCTGACATAATTTAGAGGATTTTTGTGGCTGTGACTTCTCATACAACTCTGAAGAGGTAGGGAGAAAATGCTAGGTTGGGGAAAAACCCCTGTGAGGAAAAGGATGTGGTTAACCATGATCAAGACATGGTAGAGATGAGTAGAGACAATAAGGAAATGGTGCCCATGACATTTTGATCACCCAGATCAGTCACGTCAGGTATTCACTTGTTACAGAAGAAAAATCATAGAATGGTTTGGCTTGGAAAGAACCTTAAAGATCAGCCAGTCCCAACTCCTCTGCCACAAGCAGGAACACCTTCCACCAGACCAGATTGCTCAAAGCCTCATCTAACCTCAACTTGAACAATTCCAGGCATGAAACATCCACAGTTTTTCTATGCAACCTGTTCCAGTGCCTCACCAGCCTCACAGTAAAGAACTTCTTCGTAATATCTAATCTAAACCTACCCTCTTTCAGTTTAAAGCCTTTGCCCCTTACACTTCCACTACATGACCTTGTAAAAAGTCCCTCTCCAGCTTTCTTGCAGTCTGACTTCTGTGTGTTTCAAATCTAAATTTAATATTTTAAATAAAGGCTTCTCTGTATCAGATGCATGATTCATACAAACTAGAGGCTTCTGAAGAGTTTGTCTTTAAACATAGCAAGCATATGACACTTCTCCTGACTCAACGATGGCCCCATTTCTGACCCTCAACAATCTCTTACTATACAGCAAGCTGTAGCTGGAAAGCCATCTCCTACCATCATACTAATAGCTTTGTGTTCCTGTCAATCTCCTGTCCCTTGCCTCCTTCAAAAACTTATTTTTTAAAAATGTGTGGGCTCTCTCTTCTGTCATCACTCAACGGGGAAATTACATTTTGTTTGGAGAATCATTACTAGTTATACACGTGCAGGAAAACCAATCTAATTGTCATTATGTTGCATATTCTTCCTTAAAAATGCTTGATATGCTTTCTGAATACTGATTAATTTTTTATTTTACATAATTATACCCTTTTTCCTCCCAAAGGCTGGATTTCTCACAAAACTTGTTGGGAAACAACAACAAAGTCCTAGAAAATCCCACAGTAATTTGTCCTTGTAAATAACTGCCTAAGAATTCACTTTCACATCTGTAAATGTTCAGAAGTTAATAATCTTTCTGAAAAAGTGTTCAAACCCATAAACACCTAAAAAATCTTAAAAAAACTACCACATTAGCATAAATTTTTCAATTTGTTTTTAACCTATGCATGATTTTTGTAAAATAATTACGTATACTGCACTTCAGTTATCAAGCATAATATTTTCTTTTGCCCTAAGTTCTCTTTCTAAAATAAGAAAAACCACTTACTAAATACCAGCCTTTTATTATTTTTTTTTTTCCTTTTCAGATTAACTGTAAACAACCAAAATCATTACTTGCAAGATACAACATTTTGGAAGTTTGCTACTATCAGTTTATTATTGTCAGAGTACTATCCTAACATCTCTTACATGCATTATTCATCTTTGATGAAACAAAAAGCCTAAAGAAGATTTGTCAGTGCTTCAGCTACTCCATACACTCTCCTTGTAATAGCAGGTAAGATTATGACTAATGTAGCCTGCATCAAGATGACTTCCCTAATATGCTGAGATTAAAAAGGAAAAACAAAAACACATTCATTATGTTGCAGCTCCGAGTTTTTGTGGTAAATAGGAAAACATATACATGTAAGCAATATTACAATGGTTGTAATTAGTTCTGCAGTAAGACATGTTTTAAAATTTACTGTTCCTTATCAGCTAGGAAATCCTTCTGAAGTGTTGCATGTGCTTCTGTGAATAACAGAACAAGAGAGACTCCTGCTGGCTCAAACGCTACAGAAATGTTTTTATCAGTTTTGTTTTTTCCATTCTTTATGTACTTACACTACACATTTGTTCCATAATAATACCAAAAGGCTCTGACAATTACTGAATGCAGTAGACACTCTCCTGCAGCTCAGAAGAACTGACTATTAGAATTTTTTTTAAAATTTTTGAGGCAAAACATTAGGAGGAAGGGCAGAAATTAACGATACATGCAATGAACTATGAATCTATTTATTGAGTATATGCTGCTATTAGTGTAGAAAGAGATTATTTGGTGCAAATATTTATATACCTGTTTGCAACTTATGCCAAAGTAAACTAAATCAAACCATCAATAGGTGCACAGTTCACAAAATTGTTTCATTCATCTTATTTTTATTCTCAGGCTAAATTCTAAATTATTGTGACAAAGTATTAGAAATAACAATTACATTATCACATATCGTTGTTTTCCTCACAAGATGTTTGTTTTATTCTGTGCACGGGAGGATGGTCATTTCTCAGAAAAGGAAGCAACTCAGTATTCCCTCATCCTCCTCCTGCAATACATTCCTATATACTACACAAACCTGCACTGAATAATGAATTAGTGTTATCCAGTTTAACTCTTTTTTGTAATACTCACCTTTGTATCTATGGGCTATATTTTAAAAAGGATTTAATGACTGGGCAGACAAAAGTATTTAATATCCAGGTCCCACTTTATATATGTAGTGATAACTACACATGGCACAGAGATACTGCTGTGTCTTTGAGGACTACAGTTCAGGAGTGAGAATATTCACTAGCACAGCCTATACTGCACCACAGGGGCAGCACAAAGACATGGAAGCCCCAAATCCAGGCTGGTATTTAGAAATAAATAAGCAAATTGGAATGCAAAGATAGTAGCTGCAGTCTTCAAAATATGGAATGTGGCAGTCTATCTGATCCACTAATTCCTGGTTCTCTAAAGGACAAATGATTTCAGTAACTCTTGCTTTTGGAGGTAATAAGAGTTTCTGTCCCTTGCTGGTTTTTGTATACTATGAGGAGATATTCTAGTTCTAAAATTAATATTCCAAACCATTTTCTAAGTTGTCGTTCAACCCTAGAGGTAATAACCTTCACTGGTAACATTTTTCTCTGGGGATGTCTAAATATCTGCATCACATTATGGTATTTCATCAACAATGAACACATTGCCCACATCTCAGCCAAAACTGGAATTTAATATCAAGGATTTTCCCCACTGGGTTAGCTAGAGTTAAAAATGTGTTTTCTCAGGGATGGTTAACCTTACAGAAGACAACTAGTTGGACTAGTAGCATTTTATTTTATTGAATAAGTTAGCATCTATATATTCTTTTGGGAGATGTAACATTCTCATTAAAAACCCTTCTCTTTAAGGGGACTCAAATGCACATTTTCAGAACCCTCCTGGCTCTTACTGATTTCACATTACAGTTGTCAAGATGAGACATTTCTGAAAATAAATTTTATGTACTTCATCTTGAAAAATGCACCCATACTACATTAAAGCAAAGGGAGAAAAGTCAGTGATTTTCTCAGTATCACATCAGATATTTATAAAAGGTTTTACCACAGAATCCTTTTTGCAGAATTTTTCAAAAACTTTCTTAAGTTCTGAGTCATCCTCTCTCCCTCCCTCTCTCTTTCCTTCATCTTTGATGTCTTTCCTGCCTTCTTCTAGGAATAGTAAAGGACTTCACTAACACATACAAAGTACAGGCAGGAAAGTCACAGTCAAAAAGGAAAGATGATACAATACCATACAATTAAAGTTGGCATTGAAGTGCAGGAGAGTATCCAACTGTAAATGGCATGGTGTAATAGGTACACTACAAGACATGCTGTCTGTCAGGTGAAGAAAAGCTCAGGCAGTCTCTGAGGTCATAAGCATTAGCTCTGCATGATATATCCCTGCTGGGAGATCTGAGAGCACCCCGAGGCTCCTCTGTCGGGGACTTATAGCACATGGCCTCCTATGAGGATATACCTGTCCCCATCAGGCCCTTCCATCAGCCCAGTTGAAGTTAACATGATCTGTTCTGTCCTCATGGGGGTACCAAAGCAAAGGAGGATAAACAGTAAAAAGTGGTGAGATATTCTGCACTAGGGCAAGAGATTTTTTCACTTCTGCAAGTCATTGATCTGAACTGACAGGCAGCCAATTGTTTCAAGATGCTTCTGCTGATTGGGTTTTAATCTGGTTGTGTGAACCAGATACAGAATATACTTTTGCTTTGTGGGTACAACTGCATGACAATTTATTACAATATATGCTTTCTGAATAATTATTGGCTGTTCTATTACTTAATATCATCAACTTTTTTAGCAATCAGTTAAAGTGCTAACTCACACTCCATCTCTGGGCTAGTTTTCAGCTACTCAATAACAGTAAATTATTTAAAGCACTACAGAGGACTTACGTTTTCTTACTTCTTGACAACTTGCAATACAGGATTTAGTCAGGCTGGGAACTTCCACAGAAAAAGTGGATGACTGCAAACATTTTCCCCTGAAGTCTGGAACAGCAAGGTTTAAGGGCACTTGCAGTAGCCAGCTGTCACCTGCTCGAGTGCATCTATGTTACCTTGCCCTGGTGACAGTGGAGGTGTAAATAGGTTCAGAGAACACGTCTCTATTTAGAATTTTGATGGAGTGCTATTTAGATCTTCAGCTTAGTTTTCAGAGCAGAAATGAAGCTACCACTTAAAAAATTAGATGGGACATTGATGTATTAAGTTGAAACCACAGATTCAGGCTGGAAGAGAAATTCACCCTCCTCGAGGAAGTCAGCAGCCGGGACAGGACAGTGGTAGAAGAGAAACTCTCTTTTCTTCTTTTCACGTCGTTAAAATAGGACAGAAAGAGAGTTCCCAAGTCTTCCACTTAGTCATTTCACTCTTCATTTCACCTTCTGGAGGAAGTTGAAACTATGAAACTATTCAGTACTATGAAGGAAATTGTGATATCCATATTGTCATAAATACTTCAGAATTTGCAGCAGTAAACTGGTACTCTATGAGAAGGTAGTAAGGAACATGCTTGATTTTACTAAGCCAGACATTAACAAAGAGCTGAGCAGAATTTACCTGTAAGTAAAAAATCCTTAGCTCTAAATTTTAAAAATCTCTGCTTACCTTTACTCAATCCGTTAAATTTTCTGCAGACAGGTAATGTAAACAGGTTCATTAAACAAAGAAAAAAATGATTTTGTATTTCTTAAAAATAAGTTCATTTACAAAGCTCATTAGTGTTGCATTATTTATAAAATTATCACCACAGTTACAACCAGATAGTCTTGTAATACTTTTTTTACTTTTGTATGGTTCTGATAACAGCAAAAACTACTGTGAGCTGCTAAAGCTCTCTAAATGCAAATATAAAGCAGAACTAGGTCTCTTACATAAACGAGAACTATCATGTGCCATCTGCAAACTTTGAAAAATACACCAAAAAACATAAACATTTTCCTGCTGCCACTGCTGGACCTGACCCTGAGGTTGTTAATTAAAACAAAAAGATCCTTTTCTCTACTCAGCCTGTGTGCAACCAATACATAATATTATGCTGCATGTGTTTATTAATCATTGCCTTCCTCTGCATTAGAACTTTAGACTCACTGAAAGTAGTAGTCTGGCTTTTAAGTGGAGCTGTGAAAGTTAGATAATAAATATTATTGCTAAAGAAAATACAACAATGTATTTGTTTCTGTTTGAACTAGAGGGATTGGCACAAGTTTTCAAATTCATGCTTTTAAAATAAATTATAGCATCCCTTAGGTCACCATAAATTTAGCAATCCCTTGTTTCTGCTGAGAATATGCTAATTGCAGATTTTTTGCTGATGAGCATCACATTGTATAATAAATATATGAAAATGTCAGTGAAGCATCGTTTGTTTTCAGCATATTTGTATGTAGTGAACATTCCCTAAATATAGAGGTTCAAATTATTAAGAAAGAAAAAATGCACATTTGTTACAACTGAAAAGATTTTATAATTATTATTTTTATTTACAATTTCTGAACAAAAAACCCATTCCAAACAATATTTTTAATGCTGTTGAAAATACATATAATTAGTAAAAGAGTTAGATTCTCCTGCCTCAGCTAATAGCAGCTTTGTCAAAAAGTAGTATGACTGACATTGTTAGGGCAACTTGCAGGGAAAATTACTATTAAAGGTGACTAAGTGACACAATCATATTGTGTCCAAACATGTTGTACTTCAGTGATAGTCCACAAGTATTTTTATGCTGAAGGAAATTTTCCAAGTATATAAAGAAAAAAAATACTTTAAATTGTTTCTTCTCATACTGTTCACCAAGTGAATTTCTGCAAATTTCATTCGTGCATGGAAATGTCAGTGATACTGATGTGTTTTTTATTTAGAAGAGACTGTACTACCTTCTGCAGCTGCACATTCACAGCTCATCTTCTCAAATAAACACAGAAAGAAAAGATTTGTAGTGATCTTTTCTACTGCATTTGAAACACAGCATTAGGGATTCTGATCTCTAAGTAATAAGAAAAGATTAAATATGTGATAGAAAGATGTTGATAAAATTCAGAGTTTACAAAAGCAGAAATATGGTTGGTGTTGGTTTTTGAACAGTCATCACAGATGGAATACTGAGTTTCAGTAAGTGAGCATAAGAGCACAAAAATCAAGAATAATAGTTCTGGTTTCAAACCAATTGTTTCCCATTATAAACTTTTAAATTTTGTTTGCACAATGAGGAAAAAAAAAAAGAAAAAAGAAAACAAAGCCAACAAAAAGCTCAAAACAACAACACCCCACAAACCCAAAAACTAGATGACACTATTATCATTTGGACCATTTGTACAGTGCCACTTTTAAAACCAGAATATTAAAACAAAACCCACACTAAAAAGAGGAAAGAAGTATATTTTCTTCTTGCTTATTACACTGTATTGGTGTGTACAGTTTTTTAATAAGGCTCTTGCATCCTGTTTCAGGTGAAGTGTAGTTTGATAAATGAGTTTAATACACAGATGTCTGCCTTAGAGAAAATTCTCCGCACATTTCAGAGAGGCTTTTGTGCATAAAATTTGTTTACCACATTTTCCAAGATGAGATGTGATCAGCACTTGTACCATGAAATAATCCAAACCATTTCCCATTAGTTTTTAAAAACAAATTATTTATTAATTACAGAAACTAAAATATATGTAGCTAAAGACTTCATGCATTGAGAAACAACATGATACTTTTACTTACAGGTTGTTTCAGCAAACAGACATGTATATGCGCAAGCAGAAGACAGTGCCGTCTTGGCTAGCAGCATACTAATCCAGCTCTCATTTCACAGGATACTTTAGTAGGTGTCGGTTTGTTTGAGTGTGGGAGGGTTTAGTTTGGTTTATTGTAGCTTTATTTTGAGTTTGTTGTTGTTGTTGTTTTGGTTTTTTAATAATATAAGGCCAAATTCCTTCAAAAAAAAAAAAAAAAAGACATTATTATGTAGAAGCTGCTGGTTTTCTGATATGTGTGCTACCATTTCAAGGAATGTTTTGATGTCATTGACATCTGAGAGTGATTGAATGAATAAAGATACACAGAATTTTCTCAAATCTTTTTCATCCAGAACTAGTTATCACCTCCAATAATAGTGTCATCCATTACTCTCTACTTTGTTGTGTCTGCATGTCACAATTTGCAACAGAGGCAAGTTCCACAGAATTTGCATTTTGTGATTTTTCCTTGCTAAAGACCTTATTGTTTTATGTAGTTCCTGATCATACATACTTGATGTAAATACCTACATCCAAAAATCCATCAAGACTTATGGCATGTTTTCCAATCTTTCAGCAGTAATTCAGTCATGACTGTGAAGAAAAGGAGGCTGTTTTAGCAGTAGTCCTTATATAAAAATGAAGAAGTGCAGTGCTACAACATAAAAATATCACATGCTTCTACTGTGCAAGCTAATATGTGATAGGCATTGTTTTTGAAATAAACAGTAAGGGGACTACAGAATCAGACTATAAAAAGAACTGAACATTGTATCTCTTGATATACTTAAATCAAAAGTATATAAAACATTAAAAAATACATTTATAAAAGATACATGACCTAGTGCACTTATTTTTAGGAACTCTGTAATTTAATATTGTATTAGATATTGACTTCCATGCATGACAATCAAGTCCATATTCAATATTTTTTCAATAACAATTTGTCTTTAATTGTCAGTATTTTAAAATTTTGATCGATGTAAGGCTGACTGTGATCTAAATAGTATTGGGGTTTTATTGAAAGCTTTATTGAAATCTTTATTTAATCATAGTGTGTCATGCACAGATCCAGGAGTTGGAATCAATGATCCTGACAGGTCCCTTCCAACTCAGCGTATTCTATGGTTCTATGAAGCAGTAAGAAAGATAAGGCCCAATGTGCCTATACAGACATTGACTCAACAGCCAAGAGCAAACAGGATCAGAGGTGAGCCATGACTCCAGTGGACTGCCAGGGAATCTAAGACCCACCACACTGGGTCATCGGGCAGCAACAGCCAATGACACAAATGGCACATGAAGGCAAGAGTCACACCAGCCCTTGGCTCCACTGATGGCATTGCAATTTGATAAAGGCATGATTTACATGGATAATGTGGGCAGCATCCTGCCCACACTGCTGATGTCAGTCAAAGGGCAAGGTATCAGGAGGCTGGGTGTTGACAGGCTGCCTATGCCAACAATGTCAGCCAAGGGGCAGGGTGTTGGGAGCCAGGTGTCATTTTCTCCCCCTAATTCTCTCAAATCATCACTTGACATGAAGTTGTAAGCTGGGTGAGGTTGGTGTTCTGAAACCTGCAGGGTGCAAGATACACAGAAATGGAAAGCTGGCGCATTGCAAGGCAGGTACCAGGGGTATCACATACCAAGTAACTCAAAAGTCTACATCTGGCATAACTGTAAATCCCAATCAAATATCTCTGACAATGTATGTTTTGTGACTTTTTTTTTTTAAAATGGTTCTCAATGTCATTCTTTGGAAATTAAAACTTTTCAAAAACTTTGTAACAAGTAATATAGTTATGTAATGTGATCTGATTGAAAGGAAACAAGTTTATTGACAAAATCCTGCTCACTTTAGTGTATCTTGTATTGATTCATATGACTGTACATCCCTCTGATGAATGGAAGAAAAATGCATTCAGTGTAAGTTATAGACATTTATGATATTTAACTCTGATCTTCATGAAAAACTGGCAAGTAATAATTTTAACTCTAAAGTTTCATATTTGGAAAACTGTTTTCTGATTTTTATTATAAAAAAATAATAAAAAAATTCCACACACAAAAGAAGAAATAAAGAATGAGAAGCTCTTTAACTGACATAGTATTAATTAGTTGGGTTTTTACCGGAATTAATAGTCACAATTTCAAAATATTTCTCTGTAGGGTTTTATATCAAATTCTCAGAAGGTTTAAGTAGCTTTTTATCTACTTTAACTTAAAACTGCCTAACATTTTCCTCACGCTGAAATAATCGACGTTGAATATGAACAGCTCAGGAGTTACTACTGAAAATACCAATTAGTAATAAAAACTAATTTCTGTCTGCTATTGTCATCTTAGTTATGTACATGTTACTTATGTCTACTTTTCTTCAGAACTCTTAGGGATTCAGTAAAAAAAAATAAAAGAAAGGGAAAAGGTCTGTTTCTGCTTTTTTTGCTGCATTCTTTAAAGAATTCCTCAATGAACTTTGTCTTGCCTTACAGTCTGATCAACTGCTAGATGCCTTAATTGCTTTTCCTAAAGTGATTACCCTTATTATTTCTGCTTCTTCCTCACCTGGAAAATTTACGTCTATTTCTTAGAGCTGTCCTCTGTCACCCTTTTTAAACACTGAATCAAATCCATTTTCTCTGTGATATCTGCCTCTTTTGATGATAAATGACCTTTGCCATATTTCATAGAGTGTGGTTTCTTTTGCTGACCCTTTGTTCCTCATATACTTGGAAATTTTCTTCTTCATCATACCCCATTGTGTGACCTTCCTTCTACTTCTCCAACTTCGGTTTCCTGGTTTCCTTTTACACTCAACTTCTTTTACACTTCATTCTGTGGTCTTTTCTCTCAGTTTTGGTATCTTTTTTATACCACATGCACAGGTGGTTTTTTACTCTTAGTTTGCCTGTATTAATCTTCCTTCATTACTTGCATGGTTTAGGGTTTGTTGGTTGTTATTTTGTTTGGTTTTGATTTTAATTCCAGATAAATTGCAACTACATTGTTTATATTGACATTTTAAAAGCTTTCATTTTCCTCATAAACTGTGCTCTTTCCCTGCTCATTTTGATGACTGGACACTCAGCTTAGGTTTAAGGGATGTTATTCTTCCATTTCATTTCTAATCAGAATAATTACTTTAGCAAAGGAACAGTTTCACAGTTTAAAGTACAACTCAGTTTCCTTCTTTTAAATTATCAGATTATATCTCTGTATAAAAAAATATTAATGAATTTTATTAATTTTCTTAAAATAGGCAAGAACAGCATAGCCACTGATATAAAATTTCACTGCATCCTACTAAAGTTTTGCACTAAAGATGAAACCAATACAGGTACAATCTCATGCGTCCTTAAAATAAACACAACCTTAGAAATATTAATTTAACTGCTTTTATAAAATAAGCTTTTTTAACTTCAGGTAGGTTATAAGTTGAAGTTCTTCACCAAGGTAAGAACAGAGCTTATTATGGAAATTTCTGCCACTTGTCAAAATATGTGTATGTTTTGAAGACCTAACTTTCCAATCCCCTTTGTTTTGGTCTTACATGACTACATAAAGGGATGCTTTCTAGTCAGTCTTGAAGAATAAAGGCACCAATAAAAGAGGCAAGTAGTCTTCAGTGGAATTAAAATGCCACCCATTGAAATACCGTTACCCAAGGATTGATTTCTCTTTGAAAATTAACCAAGGAAGCTAGATATGCTACTGATTTTGTGTACTTATTCAAAATTAAATAATGACTGATCCTGAAGAAAGCATAGCATTAAAAGAATTAAAGAATGTTAACTATTGTTATAGATTCTGGATAGATTCAGTTTCCATTCTATTCAAATAAAAATAGCCTTTTTTTTTTTTTTTTTTTTTTTTTTTTTTTTTTTTTTAAGTAAGCAATAAAGGCNTTTGGTAATACCAAAGCTAAAAAAACCTAACATATCTTCTTATCACAACTATCTCAAGACAAGGGAAGTGAGTCCCCCTTTTACACAGGAATGTGAACGGGAGCGAAATGTATGTAATAAATTGTATAATACATAATATTATTATCTAAACTATAATAAATCTATAAATTATGATCAAAATATTTAGTTATTTCATTCACTTTGGAAATTAATCAAATAACATGGTTCTGCATAAGATTATAATTTCATGCAGGTCATACATTCATATAGTTTCATATATTTTGTAAATATTTTATAAATTAATATAGCAACTTGAAGTTTCCCACAATATAGAACTTCTTAATAGTGATTTGATAATATAAAAATGTCATTAAGTAAGAGATTCATGATTTGAGAAAGTGTTAGAGTGACTTTAGGGAATTATCCTTTTTTAGTGTACCTTACATGAGTTGTGTAAATAGAGGAAAAAACATAGACAGGATGAAAATATCTAGGTTTTCTAATCCATAGTTATAAGCAGAGTTATGTTTACATTTGTACAATGGGCTGTTGACCAGGCTTTGTGCAATAGTATTCTTACTGTTGATCTCCTGAGATTAGAAATCCTGTTAGAAGGAAAAGCATGCTAACATAAGCATGTTTCAATAGATCCCACAGGCTTGTAGCCTGAGATTTCACTAAAAAAAGTAGTATTGTTTATATTATACAGCTTAATGCACAATACATAGAGTGGAAACGTAGACCTAATAACAGAAAAAAAGAATCAGAAAATTTCCCCCTCTCACTTAAGCACAGCAACAAGTCTAGGAGCAATTAGGCTTTTTCTTTATTATGCTCTCCCAGAAATTCTTGCATTTCTGGCTCTCAAGTCGTTTTGAATCAAGATAAAAAGTGCTTTACAATTTTGGGAAATTGTAAATTGTGCAAGAGGTGTATTTAGATCAGGAAGCCCTACTGTAGCCAACCTAAGCCAAAATACAGTTTGACTTGATATTTTACTCTAGAGACAGTGACGTACCTCCCCAGCTGGAGACAGAGATGGCTATTAATGGACTGCTGAGAGATGAGAAACTGATTAACAAAAAATACTGATGCAGTTATTAAAAGTATTGAAACTTAAATCACACAGTGGCTTTGCTGCATATAAACCAGAACAAAACTAGAAAAAGAATAATTTTATAATTTCAGTATAATATAAAAGACTCCTGAGGTACCTTCACTAATTACATAAATATCTATTTTTTCAGTCACATTGGCTCCTGATACTGTTCAATATCACATTTCAGTAATAGCTTTGCCTGCTTACAGGCAAGGAACTAATGCTATCCAAGCAAGGTGTCAATATATGACTGTGACAGAAATGTCTACCATATACTGAAATTATACTTAAATGTTCAGGCATACTTCTCTTCCAAAAGATTCCCATTGGTTTGTTGAAGTTACCCACTCATATCCAGGTGGTCAGTCTGAGTCCCATTCCCCAGAAGTTCTTGTTTACTCTGACTCATTACAGAGAGGGTTTCAGTGCTGAGTTCAGCAGAGACCCTTACAGAGCCTTACAATTCAGATGTGATAGTTCTGAATGCCTACATCCTTGTTTTCTGGGGAACACACTCTTTTATGTGTTCAGAAGAAAAATGTTTCTTTGCCACTGAGTTCCCAATTGCATTATCACAGCACATGAAACATAAACCTGACATTTATAATTTCTGATCCTTTCTCCAAAATAGAGTGACAAGTCAGTAATATGTTGTAGTAGTTAGGGCTGGGCGGACGGAAGATATCGTGCTGTTACGGAAAGATAGGGTCTCTTTCTAAAGAGCCAATTGTAATAAGTTTGTGAAGTAAGCAGACGGAAGTGACGCTGTGAACCTGCACTATATAATGTTGTGTCACGAGCCAATAAACGCCATTTGCCGTCCATCACATTGATGTCTGTGAGCAGATGGACCGAGCGGCCTGGGGTTGGCCACCGTGCCGTTCCTGAGCAGGGCCACCACACCTAGCAAAGGAAACAGTAATACAACACTGAGCTCACACATATAAATATTTTCATCGTTTGAGTGTTGCTCATAGCATCACGGTCAAAGCTACTTTATGCTCACCATGACCTGTGTGCATGGTTGTGTGATAACATTGTGTCCCTTAAAACAATGGAATTGAACAAGTTAAGAGATGAAAACTTTTATTTCATGTCCACCCTCTTAGCTGGGAACTCTAATACATTCCAGTGAAATTTTACCCTACATAAGAACATGAAAATAGTATTACTGATGTATTAAGGAGTTGGTCTGTATTCAAATATGTGTTTATTATTACAAATACATGGTCAGCTAAAATCAGATTAAATGAAATATCAATGTTCTTCAAATATATACTTAATTTCACTTCTAGGGTCATTCCAATCATTTTAGGAAGACTTATTCTAGCATTCTGTTTTTCACTTACATAGCTGCAATGGCTTTTGCTTTTTAACCCACTGCAGCATATAGGATTTGATCCAAAGTTCATGGAAACCATGGGGAGTCTTTTCAAGGAAAACTTCAAATGAAGTTGTCTTGAGGTAATTCTTCAGAAAGTGGCAGTGATTCCCAACAGGTGAAGATATCAGGTAAAGCAGTTTTTGTAATTAGATGATATGCATTTCTGGAACTGCTATGTTTTCTACTTCCACAAAACATCATGTCTTGCTTTGAGGACACATTAATATGAACAAATAATCAATTTTCTACAGGGACTAACACTATTCTGAAATCTGTGTCTGCAACATGGGCAGTGGGATTGAGAGCACCCTCAGGAAGTTTGCCAAAACCACCAACTGTGGTGCAACAAACACACTGTCGGGAAAGGATGTCATCTAGAGGGCCCTGAATAGGTTTAGGAGGTGAACCTGTGTGCATCTCATGAAATTCAACAAGGCCGAGTGCTAGGTCCTTTACTGGGGTCAGGACAATCCCAAGCAAATACAGGCTGGAGGAGAATCGATTGAGAGCAACCCTAGGGAGAAGGATTTGGGTGGTATTTGTGAATTAAAAACTTGGCATTAGCCAACAATTAGCAGCACAGATCATCTCCTGGGCAGCAACAAAGGAAGTGTGACCTCCTCCTCTACTTCCCTCTCATGAGATACCATCTGGAGTACTGCATCCAGTTCTGAGGGCCCCAACATAAGAAATACTTGTTGGATCAAGTCCAGAGGAGGGCTAGAAAGATGATCAGAAGGGGTTGGCCATCTCTCCTATGCAGGCAGGCTAAGAGAGTTGGTGTTGTTCAGCCTGGAAAAGGGAAGGCTCTGCTAAGACTTTCTAGCAGCCTTCAAGTACCTAAAGGGGGCCTGCAAGAGAGCTGGACAGGGACTTTTCACAAGGTCATGTAGTGATAGGATAAGAGATTGGCTTCAAACTGAAAGAGGTGAAGTTTAGATTAGATATTAGGAAGAAATTCTTCACTATGAGAGTGGTGAGTCACTGGAACAGGTTGCTCAGAGATGTTGTGGCTACCTCATCACTAGAAGCGTTCAAGGCCAGGTTGGATAGGGCTTTGAGCAATCTGATCTAGTGGAAGGTGTTCTTTGCACTGTTATGAGGGTTGGAAAAGATGATACTTAAGGTCCTTTCAAACTCAAACTACTCTATAATTCTACAATCAATTCAATAACCTTGTTGTGTATATGAATGTCCTTGATTTTATTATTTTTTTTAATGTTTAACAGCAAATAATTGCTAGTTGATTATGTAAGACAAACTTCAAGGAGGAAAAAATCATCAGTTATCAACACCAGAAAATTAATCTAACTAGTTTTCTAATAAATGAAAATTGTTATGCTCAATTCAGTAACTATGAATCCACAGTACTGTAAAAAATTATTCATATAATTCTATTTAGAAGTTCTCCTGTTTAGAATTAGGATTGCAAGCTGTCTGTTTTACTGGGCTACATTTAATAGCTTGATCCTGAAAATGTAGGATTCAGTACTTCTCCTGAATGTAATGAGAATGAAAATATAAGTTACTTACCTGACTATATATTTGCTGAATTGGCTCCTAACATCTCCATTTTCAGGATAGAGTGTGTTCATTTAGATATGTGATATATATTAATGGGAAACATGCTACTATATCTCTGTGAATCCCCATGAAAATTGAGACATGGAAGAAAAGGTATTGGAAGGTTTTATTATAATACTACCATAGTTATTATGACGAATAAATGGCTTAAGCTATTTGACCTTTATTATGAATAAATGTAAAGATATTTTGTTCCTTTGCTAGACATGAAAAATTGCTTGGTTTTTTGCGTGATTTTTTTTTTCCCAAAGAATAAATTGTTAAGTTTAACAGGAATATGTCTTTGCATAGTGCAAATGATTTTGTACTAAAAATCTCTTTTTGTGTGTTTGGGATTCATACAGAGCTCAGAACCTGGCATCTTGTTTAAGCTAGTCCAGTGTTTTTCATTATAAATCTAATAACTTTGACAACAAGGGCAATGGCAAACTCATAGCCTTGTGAAGATATGAGAAAACATTCCTATGTCTAGAGTTCTCCTTTTTAAATAACATTAGTCTGTGACTCCTCATAAATAAATAATTAGTATTGAGGAATGGTGGGGATGTTTATGTCTTTTTTTTAATGTTTGAAGTGGATCTTTACAATTCTTTAGTCTTCCAGGTTTGCTACCAAATATCGTAGCTCAATTCAGCAAAGATTCTCTTAGATATAATTTTATCATATTGCATCACATTCCTTTTTATGGTATCAAATTCATTTACTCTGAAAATTCTCAATAGTATTGATTCAATAGCAGGTGATGTATTTTTCTGGTATAATACTACCTAGTTTTGAACGCTGTTGGTGACTCACATGTTTTGGACTTTGAGACACAGGTCTCAATAGAAATGAGGCTAATACCTTTTCTTTGTGCAGCCTGATAAACTGCAGTTTACTTCAGCAATATTGTCCATCTGTGCCATTTCTTTTACTACAACTTGGTTGATATTATCAATTTCCTTATACCTACAACAACTCTTTGGTATTTCTTTACACCACCATCCACATGAAAGAAAATTACCACTATCCTCAAAGGCATAGAAAAAATAAATGCTGTAGTCACATTTTCAGATATATGGACCTCATTTAAACTTTTGGTCCTTTCCCTTTGGCTAACAGTCTTATTGCTGTTGCTACAGAAATCTTTGCTGTAGTTTTCATTGTCTCAAGCAGATTACACTTATGTCTCATTCATTTTTGTGTCTTTATTTCCTTCTCATTTGAAATATCCTACTTTTTTTTTTCTTTTTTTTTTTCTTTTTTT
>VXBX01006761.1:720228-738730 GCA_013400415.1 Scytalopus superciliaris | reverse complement strand
CAAAAAACAACCCATCACATATGCAAATACAAATTTATGAAGACTTGACTGCTCGTTCTTCTACTCTTGGCCCATAAACTGATTACCTGTTTCTCAGTCTTCCTCCTTCCTCTCATGGCCTCTATCTTCACATAGCCAGTTGGCATAAATATGTTTCTCTCTGCCCCGTTTTTTTCCTTGTCTACAATCCTACTCCCATCAGAGGACTGAGGAGTTACCCAGAGTAGATCATAGCATGGGAAGTAATAAAATCACAAAGGAGACAGGGTTCCTGATCTTTCCATACAGGTCAGGCTGGCAGGTTGTCAGGCTTCACATAGTGATAAACTTAATTACATAGAAGTCTTAACAATTCCCAGGTGTCTACTTTCTAAATCTTTCTTTGAAGTTTGTGTCTACAGTGTTAGTTCACTATGATAAAGGTATTTTGGAAAGAAACACATCTTACAACTGTGTTTCTGAACATACATTACATATACAAGGATACATACATTTTATACTCCTACCCATATATTCATACATGTGAAGAACTTTTTTCTTCTCTTACTCAGGCTTTGAACTCAGCTTTTCTTTTGTACTAACTGACTATTTAGGGGGAGGGAAGTAAGAAACACAAGGCTGAAAATTAATCCTAAACAAACCAGATTATTCATCATAAATTGATCAGACCCTTATGTGGTCTGATCACTTGTTTATCTTAGATCAAAAGTCTCCAAGTGACTTTAAACATTGATCCTCCACATAATACCAGGATGAGAAAAACCAGCAGCTTCGGATATTTTATTCTAATGCGAGATTTGGATCTCATTAATAAAATCCTGTGAAGCTGTTCAAGGCATTCCTGCCTTGGCCCTTCCAATGGCAAGGAGAGCAATAATTTCCCATCAACATTTCTTAAAAGCAGTTAAATGTCATGTTAAATGAGAACTTCAGTATGGAGAGAAATTGGACTGGTGTTAAAATAAAAACATAAAGATTTATTATAATTAAAAGTCTCGTCACTCAGCAGCATTTCTTTACAATATTTAACATGTTGATACCAAAGGGGCCAAGGTTACAATGCCATAACAAAAGATGACCTTTACGTCTCTCTGTGAACAATAAATAAGCAGGCAAAATGCAAAACAGCACTTTCTATATTTCATCTATATTAGGCATTTCATTAGTGTAGTTTTGTCTTATGCCTTAAGATTCTTTGTGTTCCCATATATCTGCAGAGAATGCACTTTCTAAAGTTTCTAAAGTCAAGCAATGTTCATTAGGTGGGAAGTAAAAAGCCAAAATGATAATATTAAGTTTAAAAAAAAATCTCCCAAATGACATCACATTCTCAGAGGGATTTAAAAGATGGTGTCAGGTGGCCATTTTTACTTGCATTACTATCATTTATTTTGTTCCAGAAATAGAGTATAGCTTTCATCATGGACCCTTCCTGAAATCCTCCATTTACTATTCAGGGTATTTGTTTCTACTGTTTGCTTCTGCAGACATCAATCCTAGGGAACTTCAGCAATGAAAAAGATCAAGCACGAAGGCTCTAGAATTTGTGAGGCTTTTTCTCACAGTTTTGTGACAAGCTACATCTTCCTCACAAAGCAAAACTTCTATCTGGTATAGTAACACTACTACATTCTGGTTTGTGTTTCTAAGACAATATTTTTTACAATTTTTCTCTCTTGCAACTTAATGTAGGCCTGCAAAAATCTCAAACCATCTGGAGACTGACATCTCCTAATTGCAGTCAGACATTACAATTCTAAATGAAGACAAAAGATATTTAGTTGCTATAATTACACAGAAAGAAAGGAAAAAAAAAAAAAAAAAAAAAAAAAAAAAAAACCAAAAAAAAAGCCAAAACCACCCAGTGTGACAGCAGAGCATTAACTGAGTAGAGAAAAGATGAGATTTTCACACAACAGGAAAACCCAGGCTGAGTCATTTGAGTTTCAATACTGAATAGTTCCTGGAAAAGACTCTGTGTAAGCAGTTCAGGTGCTGTGACAGGCTGCCCTTGCCTTCCATCTGCTGTCCACATGCCTAAATGTTTCCCAAGGAAGATAACGAAAGCCATGATCAGAGCTAATCAAACCAGATTACAATCAGTGCTACCCTAGTTCAGACTTTTTTCCTCACTCTGAAGTTCTCTTGGGTTACTCTAAGAAAGTCAGTAATCTAACTGTGCTGTGGAGAAGCAACTAATAAGATACAGAGGAGACAGTAGTTAGCTGCTTCATTCACAGTGAGAGATATAAAGCTGTCTTCAGGAACTGGCCCAGGATCCCATTCGTGCTAGATCCTTTGCAGACTGCTGAAGCCAGGATCCCTGTTGCTCCTCCCTTCCTCTCCGTTAGCCTTTTACAGTCCCATATACATGGTTCACAGTTCCAGACAGGGGTGGACCACATTCCTCTCCTTCTCACAACTGCATGGGCACCAGGATAGCTGGGGCAACTGGATACATTAAAGATTGAAGCCCATGAGAGCTGAAGAAAGCCCAGAGCTGAGGTCTTTCACCTGAGAGAGAAACCTCCATTATCTCACCTGAAGTAACTGTGGCTCCTGTTCTCTGCCAAACTGCCCTTTTTCAGAGATATGAATACTAGGGCTACTGCCAAACACGGAAGTATTTTTTGACTATGACTTGTAGATAGATTTGAATTCCTACTAAATTCTGTCTGTAACTTCAGTCTCATGGCTTCAAAGCTCATGCATATTGGCTTGAATGGGAAATGGTCCCTGTCCCAGTATATGAAGTATATTTACAGGTCTAAAATGAGGAACATGCAGTAATGCCCTGCCTCATTGTCAATAACAGTAGAAACCCAGTGAAAATGGAATGTATTTTCATACTTGATATTTCTGTATTCCCTTTTTTCAGTCTTATATTGTTAACAGAAATGTTTTATATATGAACAAGTAGTCTTTGAGAAGCATTTGAAAAGTGGTCAACAAGATTCTGTCTTAGGTCTTCTTTCAGAATCTAAAGCAAACCTGTGTTAACAAACCCCAGCTCCAGAAATGTTGAGGCACCATAAAGACACGTATTAAAGGAAGACCACATGATATCTGCTCCTTAACCAAAATCCCAATATATAGGTCAGCATTGTTGGCACTACCCAGCACCTACACTGTGGTAAACCACTGTGAGAAAAGCACTTTCTATTGATTGTTTCTTCTAAGAAAAGGATGTGAAAGTACTAAGACAAATTTAGGCAACAGAAAGCTGAAGGAATAATCTGACATTCCCGACCCCCCGGCAAAAAAAAAAAAAGAAAACAAAAGGAAAAAAAAGGAATTCACGATGGAACACTAACAAAGTGAAAACACAAGGTGCATAATACATCACCAGTCTCGAAATAAGCAAGAAGGCTCTCTGCCATTTTTTCAAGTTTTCAGGCAACCACAACTAATTGTCAAAAAAAGAATAAATCTTGTATGAAGCAGATATAGTAAGAGACACAAATGATGTGCTGTCCTATGCTGGCTTTATCAGAAAGAAACTTGGAGTCCCACTCTGCCCTTAGTAGCGTGCTTACTGTTGCTGATGACTTCTGTGTGTGGTGAGTGTATGCCTTCAAGAATATTTGGTCAATTGTGCTCATAAGAGAAGAAAGGATGACAGAATTGCTGCACTGAGACCTAGTACGGCCTAGCAATCTGATTCTAAATCCAGTGTGAAAACAGCACTTGAATTGCTGAAGCTTCACCTAGACACATCAACCTTCATTTTCCCCTCATCCCCACTCCCAGCAAGGATGTGGATGTTGCTGTAAGTGTTAGTGTTGGAGGGTCCTAAAGCATTAAAAAGCTAATTTTGTGTTAGTAAATGGTGCTGGATTTACAGCTCTGGAGGATAAAATGCTTTAAAATGGGTAAATAATTCAACGTTTATACAGTGCCTTTCGTCCTGAAGATTTGCTACATGCTTATCAAACTGTACACATTTGGTGGCACTGAAATAGAGCCAATTTGGTGTGCAGCCCAGTGCACAACAAAGCAAGATGAGAAGGAAGGTATTTAACTATGTGCTCCAGGGAAAACTTACTCTTGAAACCTTTTTTGGGAAATGTAGTGTCCATATTGACCAGACGGAACTGTGCATTTCAAAGTTTCAATCCCCAGGCTGTCACAAAGATGACTACAAAACAGGTTTGCATTTTCCCTCTCTCATTCAGTGTTCTCAATTTATACTAAGACTGTGCGTAAACTGCAGAACTGCCTTTACATGCCTTGCTGCTGCCGATCAGCTTTAACTTGTTCACAAGTACAAAATATCTCTAATTCTAGATTAATATTTCCAGTAGGCACAGGTCATTCCTGTTCTGTAGCCAATTCAATATGCAGTTTCTCAGATGAGACTACAAGGAAAAAACAGGAAATGAGAGTGAATTTTGTGACTCTGAGCCTGAACTAGCAAAATTCAAAGATCAAATACCCTAACATCACACTAATGCAAAAGATTAACGTAATTTGACTTCCTTTGAATCTGCTGTGATACCTCCAAAGTTCCCAATTGTTTGCATTTGCACATAAATGTGACCATACACACATGCACATATAAATACACATATGCACACATATTTAACATACTTACATTTTCAAGAAAGCATGAACATAAAGACAACACAAAGTAGATGTAAGTCACAGACTGTCACAAAAAGAATAAGAAAAATGCACATTCTAAACAGGACCAGGCTGTAGTCTACCAGAATGATCCTAGATAAAGAATATAGAGACTCGGAATGAAATTAGAAGGTTGTTTAAAATGTATAGAAGTTGATGCAGAGGGCATCACAGCCATTCTCAGCAACATTCATTTATAGAAAGAAGTCTCCTAGTCCACACACCTCTGACTCGCTTTTGCAATATCCCACCTTTTGTTTTCTTCCCTTTCAAATCTTTGTGATAGTTGTATGAAAGTTTCTCTATTATTGCTGCATGGACTACATGGGAAAAGTACAAAACAGGCCTCGGAGCAAGGGTGCACATTTTTTTTTCCCTCAGTCTTCCTTTTGTGACTGATAGATACTTAAGTGCAACTATGAGTGCCAGTCTTTTTTTGACTCTGCAGGTGTCAGTTTTTTAACATCTTTTAGCATCTTGGATAATGATGAGAGAAATCGTCTAGGGGTAGAGCCTCAGACTATCAGAGGTTATTTATAGCAACTGGATTAGCCAGGGAGGCTTCAGAGACATTACCACCCTCAAATAAACCTCCCAGTCATTCATTAAAATTAATATACATTAAAAAATCCATTTAAATTACAAGGTTATATTTGAGATATTAAGAATTAATACAGTCATGTATTTTACAAGTAAAAGATATTAATGTAGCTTTTAGGAGCTCAAAGAAGATAGCAGCTATCTAATATTATCAAGAAAATTCTGTTTTTATTTGCAAACTTATTTATGTTTTATAAGCTTGAGGAATTTCAGAAGTGTCATTACTTGGCAGCTGACTATTTGACGTTCACACAAAATATGCTCAGCTTGAAAATTTTCTTAACTACTTGAAAACAGTGAGGTCCAGCAATATTCCTCCCTAGAAACATGTTGTCCTAATGTGAAAGCACACACAAACAGGATATCAAGTCGACTCATCACTAATGTAGCTGTTGATGAAACCATCTGTGATCATAACACACTCCAGAAATCTTCTTCTGATGCAGCATAGTTATAAGTAAAAAATCTTCAAACTGAATTCTGCCTGGAAGATTCCACAGGTCCATTTTCAGAGTCTCACAGTAAAGAGAGGATTTTTAAGGGAAAATCCACATGTCTGCTGCTGAGCTCCAAAAAATTTGGTTATCAGTGTCACAATGGGCAATGTTTTTGATAAAATGAAAACAGGATTTTAACTTTTTCAAGCTCTGTGACCCACAAATGGATACTGAAAGCTTAGAAATCTGGCCCTAAACTGTTTTGAATATCAATGAAAATAATTTTCCTTTGGCCAGAGCCAAGTGCAGAACAAAACATATTTTTACAAATACTTATTTGAATCTCAAAGCACACTAAACTTTTGTTTCTCCAGAATACTTAACAGTACCAGCATAAACAGGAGGGATACTCATAATCTGGGAATTTTTTATTTCAATCCACAGGCTGTGATTGCACAGTTGCAGCAAGCACTCCAGAAATTGTTAGAAACCCAGATATATAAAACAAAGAGCACATAATTTCAGCTCTTAGAGTTATTTGGTCAAAGTATACATCACTTGATTAGGGTCTTTGATCTCCAGATTTGAGGACTAGATAGAATTACAGCCTCAGTCAGTGCAGAGGCTGCCTCCAAGGTCCAACTTCCAATAGTATGGAGGACAGCACGCTTGCAGGCACAAATGAAGGTAGCTGTGACACTGGCAATGCCTTTGATGTTTTTTTTTCCCTCTGTGGCACACCAATTGTTTTTAGGTTTGGGTTTCTATGTTGGTTTTGTTGTTTGGTTTTTTTTAAAAATTTGATCTTCAATCCTTTAAGTGTTGGAACTGATAGAAGATGCTGGAAAATGCTTTGTGGCGAGTTTTGTATGGAGCAGATGTTTTGTGGACCATCATGATCTGTATAGCTGCTTGATGCCTATCTGCTGATGTAGAGTACTGAACTTAATGACCTACTTAGCAGTCTCCTATGACCTTCTCTTCCTACCAGTTTTCATATTAATTTTGTTACTATTGTTTGAATGTATTCTTATATTTTAACATTTCTTCCAAGAACACCATAGCCTATGAAATATTATGCTGTTCTAGTGATATTGTACATTTAAAGGTATAATGACACAGTACATTTAAAAGAAGGAGGAGGTTTCTCTACATCAATTTGAAATACTTGTGCTTATTAATCAGTTTGTATCAAATGAAACTTGACTACTTAGAAATTAAACACTATTTACTTTAAGAGTAGATTTTTCTGGATAATGTTGATCATTTTTTAAAAGTGCATTTTTAACTTCCATGTGTGGAACTGAAGAATTGAAATTTTTTCTTCATCTATCCACTACCTTAATGAATGAGTTTGAATTAAAAATTCATTATGACTTTGAAAATAGTTTTAGTCAGGTTGTGTTTATTCTTCAATAGAAACAAAGTTTTCAATACAAACCAAGTGCTCCAATACAGCACTATCTTCATGTTTCCACATGAGGTAATTGCAACATCTAATAACATTCATGAAACCTATTTCAAGTGATTAGCTCTCTAGCTATTCTGTCAGTCAGTCTGTCAGTACCAGAGTTTATGACACCAGCATAGATGGCAATAGTATGCAAAATTGACAATGAAGTACTTTGATCTTCTGCATTTTTATTAAAAAATGTAAATATCCAATTTGCACAAAGAACATAAGCAGCAATAGATGATAATTAGTTTGCCTCAAACTGTTCACCTTTTATTCAAATGTAATGACAACTAATTTGGCATCACAGCAGCATAAACACTTTCCTTTTTGGAGAGCACCATATGGATTTTGTATTCTCAGAAGACATGACAATGGCTAGAAGTATATCTCCAAGGTCACATGCACTTCCATAAACATTACATTGTAGTGTTTCAGGGGAATGAATAAAAAAGCCCAGATAATTAAATAAAGCAAATGAATCCATAAATGAAACATTAAGTGCATATAGGTGGATCAACTTTGTCAGATGCCAAGTAATTTCCATCATCCACAACATGATCAGTTTCAAAAATCACATCAATTTGCAACAAAGATTTTAAAATGAAAATCCAGAGGAGTAAAACAAGAGTTTTCTCTGCATTCTTGACTTACTTTTGCCTTATATAGCAAGAAAAGTATTTGGCACTTTAAGAAACTACCCTACCTTAGCTGCTACACCATGAAAGGAGCTCTCCAGATGGCAGAAACATCCTTCACACCCTGTTCACCAAAATACAGAATCCAACTTGGAAAAGAAAGGACAGAGAATACCTAGAGTCACTTACTTTCTTATTTTATCCTTCTCTTCCCAGAACCAAAATTTTGGTCAAAATTACAACAGGCAATTTCTTCTACTCAGGTAGAATAACATTTAGAGGAGAATTTGAGTATCACAAGAGACAAATTATTTGACCACAAAGGCAGAAGGAACAGAAATTACAATGAGTATAAGATCAACTAATGACTAATAGTATTTCTGCAACAAATTCAAAATCAAAGAAAAACAGAAGATTATAAAATTAGGTGGATTAGTAAAATATAAGTGATTAATGTAATGTAGGCACAAAATTGCAAATGAAATCTTTGTCTATCTCTGGTAAAGGAAATATTAAAGGCAGTCTTCAAGGCACTGCCTGGACTCAACCATGAATATTGCATACAGTCCTGCAAAAGTCAAACTGAAAGTGACTCCTACACTCCTACTTTTGTTACACATGTATAATAAATGGAAATAGATAGACAGATAGATAGATAGATAAAATGAATAATATGGTCAAGTACTATGTCCAATGGTTTTGACAGAATTGTAGACAGCTAACATTTTTTTGGAATTATACTGATTTTTTTTTTCTCCCTGTTCTACTTCCTACCATGATTTACCTCAACTCACTGTGGTTCTGTAATTTTTGGGATATATACGATCCTCTGTGTACCAGAACAAAACATAACGCCTTATCAAGAAAACCAGTTCTAAAGCAAATTTGTGGACAGAACCTGATACCAGACAAACTAGGTACATCCAAATTACAGGTGTGGAGCAGAATTAAAGAAGCTTCTTGTATTAGAATATCAGTCTGCATTCATATACAGTTCAAGTGCTTTGTCACATGTAGAATCGGCAGACAATGAAGCTCTACTTGCACACTTATGTTTTACAGTGCTAGATCAGAAAATATACTTCCCACAACTTAAACATCTGTTTTAAGTTAGAAGGGGGATTTTTAGTCTCTACAGCTCTGAAGAACTTACAGTATGATACAGAGAAGAACACTAAGAATACTTCCACCAGGATATCTAGGCAAAGGAGCACAGCTTGCCATATAAACTTATCTGGTATTTAAAGGTCAAGAAAAGTAAACTCTGGTTCTCCACAAATTCTTTGCTGAATCAATTTAAAAAAGAAAAAAAGAAAAAGAAAAAAAAAAAAAGAAGACAGAAAACCCAGTGATTTCCACCACAGCATCTGTGAAACTCAAATAATCATTCCCTGGATAGGTGCAGCCCCTTGAGTAAAGATAAAGAATGTTATCCCTATGGCTAAAGGTTTATTAACAGAGACGTTATTCCTGCTTCTTGCAACTACAGCTGTTTTCAACCTCTTATTATACTCATTTTAAGAATCTTTAAACCTAGTAGAATTAGAAAATAATGGTTCTGGTAAGATGATCAACAGTATCAACATCCACAGATGTCAGTGGAAGTATCTGTTCTGTCAGAGACATCTCCTTGGTGTGGATACTCTTACATGTGACTCCTCAAAGACACTGACTGCAATCCTTCAATTAAACAAATCACTTCATGATGCTGTGTGCTGCCAAACATAGGAACTAGGAGAAAATAATATCATGGGCAGTGTTACAAAAAAATTTTGCAAATACCTATGTATTAAAAGCTCCCCTAAAAACATAAAAAAATACAAAATGTCAGATCAAGAATAAATTCTAAACAACCCACAGAGCAAAACAAAAAAATTTATAGGAAGGACACATGAATAAAAAAAATAATCCATATAGAATAATTGCAACCAGTGTTTACTATCTTTTGTCTTAAGTTATTTTGTTGAGGAGAAAGACATCAAACTTCTAGTGTGTACATAAGAGGAGAAGAACTCCCTTTAAAACCTATATTCAGGAAAAATATACATGACTGAAAAGAACACTGAATACATTGGTACAACTGTCTTATTCAGAATTACACTGAAATTTCCAGTGGTAGCTAATGACATTAAAATATTTCAGAACTTTAATCCTGTGAGATTTGAAGTATTAGCTAAAATGCATTCATTAAACAAATCACTGATGGTGGATAGACACCCTGGGGAAAAATAAGTCTGATACAAATGAACTTGCTCCCCAGATTAAATATGTATATACCTATGAGATTCTGCCTCTGCCCAATGTGAATTATGCCCTGGAAAAGGTGCAACAGACAACAAAAACACACATACTTTAAAAAAATTCATCAAAAAAATGGGCAAGTACAATTACAAATTTAGATCTTTGGTAACATGCACTGTTTTGTTGTTTTTGAAAACTGTGTCATGCCATGCATGGAAGCGATCATAGGTAAAGAGTTTATATGTTCAAGTTGCCATTCATAGCTATCCTGCTCTAAATATTGTATATGCCAATGAGAACCAACCCCTTATCCACATATCTCTGTAGACACAATCTGGTTTAGTGTACCAAGGACGAGTCTGCCCTTTGTCTTGTGCTGACAATTCACTGAAAGGTCTTTTATGGTAAAATGTAGAAAAAATGCAATACAACATATTACAGATAAACCATGAAAAGCTGGGAATTGGCCTTTCAGAAAAATAAGAAAACTTCCATTCTGTAGGCAATCATAATATTTTCTAAAGCCAAAATTTAATCAGAGCTTAATCTGTCTGACAGGACTAGAAAAAAGACAAAGTAGTGGTGCAGGAGGGATGCACGCTGCACAGGATACATCTACATAACCCACTTAGTGCACTAGAGCCATGCTGTTCACTTGCTCAGCGATGGAAATGCATTGCATTATATCTGTATTACAGTCATATGTGGTATGAACTTACCTTCTTCTTGAAAAGCACTTGAAATACTTTCTCCTGAGGTGGAACCAAGGCTGAGGTAATATGCCAGGGGAGATGCCTCCCACATACTGTGTGGGTGCAAGATGCCTTCCCCAGGAGGAAAACACATCCTCTCAAAGGTCTTCCAGCAGTGTACTCAATACATATGCATGAATTTCTATTAGTAACAGCATGTGCAATGTCATCTGGGATGGCTGTACAAAAATCTACTTTGCAGCGTCTGCTGTATGCAGATTCATTTTACATACCTAAGACTAGCAACCAGCATCACATTTATTGCCAGAAAACAGAAAAAAAAGATATATTCTCCTAGAACAGTATCAGAACATTACAAATCAACATGTTGTCCTTCTTTCTTCATGCTGCACCAATCACTATTAGAGACACAATGTATCAGACGTTGGTAGGATGTGATATAAAATGTGCAGGCCTGCATCAACCAGCAAGATAGAGACATTACATAATTTATGACAATCATTTCCTAAAAGTAAACATTACTTTTGTTAAGTATTATTTTGATCACTAACCATAACTGCCCTGAGATTTGGTGCTGTGATAAATCAGATCTCACCACAATGGTATAATTATCACAAATCTTTCTGAGTGACAGGTGATCAATTTCATTAACTCCTCTTCATTTGCACTTGTACTCTTCTTCATCCAGGCATTCATGAATGATTGTCTTTCCCAGCTCATCACAAATCCCAATTTACTCACTTGATTTCTAGTTGATACGATTTTCTGTCACACAATTCTCTTTATGAAACTGACCCAGCCAGTAGACTTCATCAATCGCCATACAACTCCAAACAATTCTCTGTAAGACTTAGTTTCAAGTGTCTTTCAAAAAAAGTTAAATTAAATTAAAAAAAAGAAGTGTTGCACTCTGCCTCCAAAAGATATATTTTTATATTGAAGTTGAACATTCCTTGATAAACTTTACTGTCTTGAGTAATAAACTAGCCTATATACCAAACTTGCAATCTAAATAAAACACTCTCCCTCTCCATCAGGTTCCTGACCCTTTTCCTTTCACCTGCTTTATTTTGGTTATTAACTGCAAATCTATACTATTTTCCTATTATATCCATCCCTTTCATTAACTACAATCTTTTATTCATCATCTTATGAAGTAATGAATGTTTTATAACTCATGTACCTCATATTACTGAAAAATCTACTGTTCTTGAAAGATTTTCTAAATCTTTCCACCATCTTTTTTGTCTCTCTCCATGTTGAATAGATGAGGTGGTATTGTGCATCCTCACTTTACCCTTTTACTGACAGCAACCCCTTTATTAATATTGCTTCCATTTAGATAACTGAAACTAAGCTTTATCTGCCTCATGACAGACTCATTTTAAGCCTTAATTACTTTTATTAATCTGTATGTAAAGAAATAAGATGTGGTTGGGATTTTTTTTTGAAAAACGTTATTTTCTTCCTTATAAGTATGGATTTCTCTTAAAATTTTAAACATATTGTTATTTTTGCTGCAAAAAATTCATGTAGTCAACAAAGGGCTGAGTGGAAAGAGAACAGCTATTTCGATTACCAAAAAGAAAATTATTTAATTACTATGAATAAAGGATTCATGACACAAAGACATACACTCGATGAAGGAAAAAATGTTGACTGTGCAACTGGTTATAACTCTATAGAAAATGAGAGTTGTTTATAAAAAAAAAAACAACCTTGTACAGGCGCTTTGAAGGGCGTAATGCTCCTATCATATATATGGGTGACCATCACTGACTTTACAAAATCAGTTAAAGATGCAGAGTTTTGAAATGCATCTTTTCTTCAGAAGATCTTCCACTCTGCAGACTGAATATCTGTAGACAGTAGTAAATNAAAAAAGGCAGCACCTCTTCCTTTCTGGAGAGCAGGTGGAACTACTGTTATTGGAAGAGAAGGTTTTAAACCATTTTTAGAACTTGTCTACATAGGTAGATTCAGCTACCTTACAGTTTGAACTTGTAATGATGTAGCAAAAACTCAATCTGTTTAGTTAAGTACATGGACAAGACAGAGATATTTTTGAGGTCACTAAAGATGTTTATGAAAACAGAAACAGCAATTCACACAAATAAAGCAATGCTGAACCCTTCGAAAGAGATTCTTTACTCTGAAAGTAATGACATCTGGTTTTACTTGCTTTTCATTTCCTATTCAGCTGTAAACTTTGACTGGAACTGCCTGTGCTAATCCATCTAACTCTGGACACTACCACTCCATCCAAAAAAGAAAAAAAAAGCCTTTTGAAAGAAAACCCACAATAGGATCAACATCAGCATAAATCCAGTTTTATATAACTCTTTTGCTTCTATACTTGAAAAGCATATTTCTCTCAGGAGATTTTTCTTTACCAAGTGTTAAAGGTGGAAAACATATCAGGGATTGAACACACCAGCCATCCCCATGAGAAAGGCAAGATGTAGACACCGGACTGAAACATTTCATCTGGGATGTGACACCACATGAAGACAACTATAGTCTGATTTGCTTGATTACTTAATGATTTTCTCCTTGGATAGAAAGCACATGGTGCTTTTTAGCTGGGTTATATGCTGTCCTGTGTGGAAGATATATACCAAAACCAGAATTTGTTATTAGCTTTAGTGTCCATGATTGATGGTTGTGCATAAATAAAAGTTAATATTTTATAATATTAAAGAAAAGGACCCTGCAAAGCTAGTATCTTCACTTATCTGCTGGAAAGCTGACCTGAGAGATCACATACTTCAGCATCCTTCTGACACAGTAGTTACTCTGATGTAATCAGACAGCTAGTGATAGAAAAGGGAAAAGATCACCATCAACACAATTTTTCGTAACTTTCCTCAGGTCTCCCACAGGAATCACTATTTTAGAGGCATGGGGCAGAGGAGGGTGAGGGGTGTTTTTGTAAAAACAATTTGCTCTTTTCATTACTTTTCCTACTGCTTTTGATTTAAGTCCTGTTTGAGTAAAATGAAAATAAAGCAACATTCAAGTTTAAGCGTAGTAGTACTTTTTACAATAGAGTAGCTCAGATGCTTTTAAACTAGAAAAAAAATCAGCAAGTGTAGAAAGTACTATACGCTCTTCTGCCAAGAGACTTTCCATGGCACAACTATTTTGGTCTTTAAGTCTGAAATATGTTTGCTGTTTTCTTTTTTTCTTTTTTTTTCTTCTTTTTGTTGTTGTTTTTTGGTCTGCTTTTTCTTTTTGCTAGTTGCCTAATGCTATACAGCTTTAGAGAATTTAATTCCTTCCAAAGTACATATACCATATCCCTGCTTCAAGTATCTCTGAATTGATACAAGAAGATATAGTTTCAAAAGGCGACAGTCTTTGCTACAGAACTATAGCTCTCTTTCCTTTGTGATGTTATTCAGCTCTCTCAATGGAGAGAGCTACAGTGAACTATGTGCATGCCTGCAGGTTTGGACCAGGACATGCTGTTGCTGATAGAGCTCACTGTGTAGGAGATGAAGTTTTCTGTATGAAAGAAAAATGTATGGTTCTTCCCATCTCTCCTTTCTGAAGCTTGCATTGAAGGCACATTTTCCCAGATTTAACTTAATCGCCATTCAGCAAATGGCGATTCACCTTACTAGTTTTGCAGCATGTGGGAGTCAGCATGTGTACCTTATCTTGTCTTTCTATCACATACAAGGAGAATATTTTTAGACTTCTGCGCCTAATTAAAAAAGGTGAGGCTGACATCTCCTTCCAGACCTGTGCTAGTGACACGGAGCATGGCAAATGACTCTCTGCTGGGCAGAGGGTAGGTGAGCTTTGTGCTTCAGTTACAGTCCCATGCTGGTAGCCAATTTATTCCAGTTGCCAAAGCCCTTGTTTTTCTACATCTAGTCTGTGGTTACAGAGACCATAAGCTCTGCTGATATTGGCAATGAGCAACATGAAGGAGAATTCTGCCTTCACTGGAATGAAAGAGGAACTAATGGTGAGACCCTGAGGGGATGGAAGGGAACTTTAATTACCACCCCAGTGCCCATGGAGTTTAAGAGGTGTTTTGAACTCTAACGCTGATGCATAATTCTGTCATTTGGTCACCTCAAAATTTTGGAATTAACCAACACTGCTTTTGTTCCATAAATAAGCAGCATAGGTTTGCTTTGATTTCCCACTCCCAATTGCACAAGTTGAGAGTTTTTGCATGATAATTTCTATAAACTGTACTCTGCAGCTTAACATATCTTTGTTCCTCTATTTAATTGTTTTTTTTATTACTATTTTACTTTATCTCTCATTTTCTTAATGTACCTGAAGATTTTAACTAATGGAAATAATAGATTAATAATTGCTAGTAATTATTTTGGAAATTATTTGAAATGGTTTAGATCTAAACTTAGGTTAGAAAATTGTAGTACATTGACTTTAAAAATGGGATTAGATTTGCACTGTTAACAGTGGTGTAGCATATTAAAAAATGTATATTTTATTAGCACAATATTTTGTAATTTGAAAGTGCTTTCTACAGATCTGCTTTAATGGAGTTGCTCATCATCACTGTGTTGCTACACAACCTGAAGTATATGATTTGCTTGCTTTAGAAAAAGTGCCCTTGTTCTTCTAGGTCAAGGAGGTATAATACCAATTAAAGTACTAAGAGAAGGCAACATAGTCTATTAGGCAGCTGCATTCATCTTTTAAAAGCAAGAAAAAATAATACCTGAAAAGAATCACAGAATCAAATAGTAAGGAAAGAAAAAAAAAGGCCTAAGCAAGAGAAGAAAGATATTCCAACTAGGGGTTTTTTTGTTACATTTATGTATAAGACCCTTTAATATTACTGGGAATTTTATGCAGGTGGATTTAAAAACAGGAAAAAAAGAAGAAGAAGAAACAGTGTGAGCATGTTTTAGAAGAGATGGAAGCAAACAGGAAATAGAAAAGGCCAATTATGGTAAGAAAAGAGAGCCTCTTTTCACAAATAAGAGGTGAGTCATTAACAACTAAAAGTTAGAAAGTCACTGGAGTAGCAGTAGTAATACTTGGAACCACAGCTAAAAAAACAATTAGATTTCTTCTGTTAATAATAAAAATACAGGGAAGTGTGAAAGACACAGTCTGCATGAAAGGGTGGGGTTTTTCAGTTTCCTTACCGAGAGCTCAAATACAGGAGAGAAGCTTGATTCCTAAAAGCACCTCTATTAGTAAAAATAAACTGCTCTTGGTCTCTATATGTCAGTATTTTACACTACAGTCAGATTCATCAGGAAAGAGAGAATACTGAAGAAAAATACCAGATTGATCTTAAATTCAGCTCTTCTAGAGAGACATCTTTTCCAACCCAGACCTCCGGACTCCTCCTAAACCAAAGGAAAGCAACAGGAATCTCTATGGGGAAATTAATTATATCCAAAAAACTGTCATCTGAAACATGGAGTTGAACTGATCTCTGGAATCTCTGGTTTTCTTGACAGTTAGAGGACTACGTTCAAGTACTTGGTAAAGGTCAGACAAGTGAATCCTATCTGGAAGGTTTTCATAGAAGACCCAAGGCAGTGACTGTTGTTCCATATAGGCCTATTTGCTGAATTATCCTGAAGGAAATAAGGGCTAAGACTTTATCATTAACAAAACAAAGCAAGGTATAAAAGTTGAAAAGCGTTGGTTATCATATTAGCAAAACCAAAATGGATACAATGCAGAGAGCAGCAATATAGCAGGAGATATGAACAAAGAAACTAATCATTTTACTGGCATCAGAAATTCAGTGATTACTTCTTCCATTGCAAAATACTTTTCTCATAAAACCTTCCTGAAACTTGTATTGAAAATTATTTTCTCTAATTGACAAAAAATTCCTTTAGCTATGCTCAATAAGAATAAATTATTGCTTTCTTAAAATAGGATCCCACTGTACTAGTTTTTCTTATTGTTTTATTTTCCTGTTTATTATACTTAGCCAAAGTATTTAAGCTGATACTGGGTAAATTGTGTTAAGCTAACAGCTAAAGAAAATTCAAGTAGACATCATATCAGCCAACAGCACAATCTGGCCAGCAGTAGCAAGGATTTTTCCAAAAACTAACTCATTAAATTCACTTTAAATTGCCCAAAAATGGCTTCTCCCCTGGATGTGCCTTGAACACTGAATCAGTTGCAGAGATGGTGTCTACTTGATCCTTACAAAGTGCTGGGCCAAATGAGACAGAGACAGGAGGACTCCTAGCAAACATCCTACAAGCATCCTAACTTTTCAAGTCAAGAAGGGAGCACTTTGCTTCCCAGCGTGAAAAGGATATTGTAAGAGTGCAGTGGCTGCACCTGGGATTTCCCATCTTCAGCACCTCCCCAAGAACAGACCAGCCAGGAGCTGCCAAGCTTGCTCTTTGGTGGGTGCGTACCCCTAGGCTATCCAGTTGCCTCTTTGTAGTTGGTATCACCTTCAGCAGTAAGGTGCAACAGATGGTTAAGGAGTACTACAGCACAAACTCAGCACAAATATTAAAGTTGCTCCCCCTCAGTAAACTATTTTGGAAGGCAAGAATTCAGACATGGGCACTCCTGGTGCTAATCTCATTCACAGGGTATAATGGGCATGAAACAAAGCCAAAAAAAAGTGACCTACTTCCCCAAATTAAAAAGAAAAAAACACACAAAACACTCAGAACTCCTGTACCTGCTTCATTTTGCAGTCATTATTGGAAAAAAAGGAACATAACTCTTCTTAGTTCATTGGCAGTAAAAAATCAACCATGAGTTTTTTACAAATACTCCTTTTAAGTACTGAGAAGGAGAGAAATTTTTACATTTTAAGTGTGGTGTGCATGGTTATCACTGAAAGGATTATAAAAGAACCCATGCAGTTTCCATTAGTTGAAGTTTGTTTGATCTGAAAGCATTTATAGGAAATACATTTAAGTTGAATTTGCAGTGTACTACTAGAACCCTAAGTAAACAGAACATCCACAAGAACATAATTGCTTTATTCAGCCTTTCCAGATAATTTTTTAATTTTTTTTTTTTAACAAATCAACAGTTTAGATTGTTCCTAAATGTTTTTCTATACTACTTTAAAATGGAAGAACCAAGCATTTAGTTCATTTTAATTTTATTTGTGACTACACTTTGAAACATTCATCTGCTTTCAATTTATGGTCCAAGAGAACATCTCCCACTCAGTCTTGAATATTTGCATTTAGGGCATATTAAGGTAAGTAAAATTTATGTAACTCTTCTTTATGACATAAACTATGATACAGCTTGAAGCATAACAGAGATCATGGTGAATAAAGATTTTTTAAAAAAGAAATTTATGACTTTCCAGGGAATACCTGTGTTCTTTCTATTTATGTGACTCTAGACTACTTTTCTATGTTCAGCTTTTAATTAGATGGGTCATATTCACTTCCACATGATGTATTCTTTTCCTGTTCAGAAAATAAAAGATGTGTAAAAACAAAAGTTGTTTTATTCAGAGGTTTATCTTTCACTAGAAGGGCCTGCTTCACTGCTATTTGGAGAACACTCATATGCATTATACTTCTATTGCAGTTCATCTGCTTATTTAAGCAGTTATTTATGGGAACTGTATTTCTTTCACAATAATCAGATATAAGACATATTAAATGTTATGAATATTCATAAGTTTTCAACCCCACTATAAATAGCAAGCCAGCAACCTGCCTTCATGAAGGAAGGGAGATCTTAAATATAGATTATTAAGAAGAATATATGCATGCCTCATTACTTATTTGGATGGCACAAGCCATATAAATACTAACTGAAAAACCTAGTATCATCAAAAAAAAAAAA
>VXBX01006761.1:702470-720163 GCA_013400415.1 Scytalopus superciliaris | reverse complement strand
AACCAACCGAAAAACCCAAGAACAAAAAAAAAAAAAAAAGGAACCTCTTAACCTGAACTCTTAACCAGTGCAACAGGCCACATTTTAAAAAGAAGAATATCTGCAAAACTGGGATCCTGTATCACATCTTAATCATGGTCCAATACGACACACTCAGCACAAAAATAATTCCACATATCCTTGTTAAATATAGTACTATGATCACTACTAGGAAAAATTTTTTGCACTGTTGAAAATGTAATCCTTTACTTAAATTAGTTAATTCTTTTTATTATTTTATTAACACTAGTAAAACTACAAGACAACATTAACATTCTTTCTCAGAGACTACTACAAATAAAACAAAACATAGTGAGCTTGAGAGATACAGGTTTTATTCCAATGACTTTCACCCTTAGCATTCATGTGCAGTCTCACCACTATGACAGTCTTAAGACTGATTTGCTCTACTGTTTTTCCTGTGACTTCTTTGTCCTCAGACTTCGCCATAAACAAGCAAAACAAATTAGGCACTGCCAATTCTCTGAAACATTCGAGTTAAAAGAAAATTATTGCTAATTTTCCCACTATATTTTTTCCCTAAAACAATGGCCTAGAACTGCAATACCTCTGCTAGTGAGATACCATAATTTTGATGATTTTTTCTTTATTGTATTTATTATGAATTTGAGCATCATACTAGGCCAGGGTCAGGGGAAAATTTAAATCTCATATAGGATGCTTATCTCAAATAATAGCAGTCCTGACAACATATTTTTCATTCTTTACAGTGATAAGCAACCATGCTCTGCAAAATACCTGTTTTGCTTGTCATCTGCTAAAACACAACATCAGTCTTAAAAATCATGCAGAAAATATACTGAAAGGTATTAAAACCAGAAATACCTTTTGTATATTAGACCTCAGAAATATTTTAACCTTCTGTTCAAGGGGTTTTTTTAACCATCTTTAGTAAAGCCATGCAGAACACTCTCTGGTATTAGTTCAAAGCTCTGTCTTCCTACAAAAATTCTTCTACAGATTAGACAAAATCTCAGCAAGTTGTTCATCACATTCAGGGTCTGTAGAGCAACATATTGATGTACACACTTCATTGACACTAAGCCTGCAGGTCCTGTATTATGTTTAGAGGCTGATCTCCAAGTAATTTAGGTATTTGCTTGTTATAATTTCCATTAAAATTAGTGAAAATAATCACACACTTTATGTAAATCTCAAAGCACCAGTTAGGTCACTTCTGCTTGTATGAAAATAGTAATAGGAATTTTCTAGAACAGTGTCTGGGAATTCAGTGATTTTCCTAAGAGTATGCTGCAAATAACTAATATTAGTTTTTATTTCTAGAAAACAGGAACAATGGTTTTCAAAACATATACACAGTTCAAGACTGTAAACTGTTCTTACCTGTATAAAATGCCTTTTATAAAATGCGGTCTACCTACTTTTGAAGAATGACTTAATGTCAGCCCCTAAAATGTCATAGCAACAATTAAGCAAAGCGCATTTTAGGACATGGTGTCTTGGTAAACATGCTGCAGAAACTATTCAAAATTTCAAGTAGGTGAAGTATAAATTGAGGATGCCATCAGAAGAAAAATTAAGAACCTGAACTTAATGTTTGACTATGTCAAACATTGTAAACCACTTTTAAAAGATGTAAATTGGAGAAAAATTGAAGCCACATGCCTGTTTAACTGATTTGTTGTGGTAGATTCAGCTAAAGTATTTTAGATTTTTCCCTCTCACAACCTACTGCAAATGAATTTTGAAGTTGTTACTAAAAGTGTAACTACAGCAGAACACTAAGAATTCAGTTTCAATGAAAAGTGAATGTGGAACAGGTATTTTGTAGGTAGCATGTTTACTGTGAAAGGCCATAATAATCTTTGGGTCAACTAAAAGAGTAAAAGTTTTTTGATTATGATAGGACTCAAAAAGAGATGCCTTGTTTTAATTTCATTTTCTTATTAGTGTCTTTCTTTAATATGTAGTAATTATATGGTGAATCTTAATCAGCTTTTGCATAAAACTTCTTTTACTTAATAGTACAACTGATAATTTAAGCAGGAATAGGTAATTCAGCTACCTCAGATAGGGCCAAACCTCAAATGCACTTCTATGCAAATGACCATAAGCAATAGGCATAGCTGCAAGGCTGCAAAATTTGTGCCCACTTCATTCACACTGTCATTAATAAGACTGGCAGATGATAAATAAATGGGAGCAACATTTCTCTGACTGTACAGAGTCTTGAATAGGATTATGGCACTAAACATAGATGCAGGGAAAAGATAAAATCTGGAAGAATTGAGGGCAGCCAGAACAAAAAAACACTATCATTGTTGCTCTTCGGTTGAGCATCCAGACATGCTCTCTATTAGGGGATATGTAGTGGTGGAAGGAGTCTTATTCAAGAAAGAAAAATATTTGATCTGGAAGTTAGAATAAATGGAAATGTTCTTTCTAATGAGCTATGAAAATGTAGTGGAGAAGAGGAGGAAAAAAAAAAGAAAAAAGCAGGGGAAAAGATGGTGGCAACAAAGGACTATATTCAATGACACTGCAATTCACTGTCTGGTCAGCAGTTTACATCTATATGTATAGAGAGATGACCCAGTCTGTGATAAAAAAATGCAGCATATCTTCAAGATGTCATATTTATTTTCGAGATCAGGTTGGCATTTGTATAAAAAAGGAGTAAAGCTTAGATATCAAGAAGGATGTGCAGAAAGACAACTGCAAACGAGGTCTCATATGAAACTATAATCATGGTTTAAGCATTTTCTGAACAGCAAAAATGCCTTCTCTGTTATAAGAATTACAGTAATATGTTGAGATAACCTTTGAGATGCCAAACACCCAGAACTGACGGATATCAAAATCCAGACTGTGATTTAGCTTCAGCTTTCCTGTGTGAAAGTGTCAATAAAATGTCTGACATGTCAAACACCTAAGTCATCTATTTATTGATTGTTTGCCCAGAATTAATAAGAACTAACTCTAAGGGAACATATATGCTCACAATAAATTCTCTCTGTAAATGTTCTAGTGAAGAGAATGCTAAATAACTTCAATTTTGTGCTTGGTTACTATCAATAATACTCTTTATAGCACTGAACAACACTAAATAATTAATCTAGACAATACCCTCAAAGGAACTGTTAAGCATTTCCCCATGGCACAGGGGAAAAAAAAAAAAAAAAAAAAAAAAAAAGAGAAACAATAGAGACCCTTTGTTTACTTACAGTAATGGAAGAGTGGACAAACTAGATACAATTAACATCATCTATAAATTAGTGGGTAATTTTTATTTTTTTTTATTTATTCTGATTTTTGTACCTATCAAGCTACTTGGAATTCTCTTGGGTACTGACTTCACTGGGTCTAAGATGCTCTCTAGAGAGGTCAGAATTATGTCTCAGTTACAGTGAGGTAAAAAAAGAGATCTTTCTTCTAATTCAGTACATGTTGATTTTTATAACTGTTCAAACAGACATGAAGGTACCAGCAAGACTATCTGTAGAAACACATTCAAGAAATAATACTACAGGAGCTCCAGAATAATTGCACAAGTTTGATTTTTTTTCCTAATAGTTACTAGTCATTTTGATAAGACACATTAAGAAATAAATTCTTTTAAGACTGAAAAGGTCTTTTATATTTTGATCTTCTTCAGAACTTGAAATATGTTTATAGAAGTTACAGAAAATAAATTTAAATAAAAATTATAAACAGTTAGGCAAAGATGTATGGCATATTTTTTAGTCTCTGAACCACACTCCTGAATGACAGAAGAAACATATGCAGGAAAAAAGGGTCTGTGTGCCAGAAATCTTGTCTGACTCCCTTCTCCATCTGTATCCTTTGCTCTAATAAAATATAGACACCTTACAGGCATTTTTCTACTTACATCATTAACCAATCACTGTTATATAGTCATTACTCACTCCATAAAAAAACATTAACACATACACATTTTCCTTTTAAATGTTTGTCAGATGTTTAATTATTGTTTTCCTGATTAACAATAACATTTATCAGAAAGGAAATACTTTTTGGCTTCTTAAGATAAAATATAAAAGAAAATATCCCCTAAGCATAATTTTTTAGAAAAGATCAGGAGGAAGTATAATTCATATAGCTTGGTGTGAATTCTCTGGTTTTCACTAACTGCCTACATTGGAAAACTGCTTCTTCATTTATTTTTGGTTTTGGCTTTGACAAAACGACTGCTTTATATTTGTTAGCAGTTTCAGTATTTATGACTTATCATACTGCTAGATGCACATCCATAATTTATTAACAGTGCTATTTAAGTGTTATGAAACTTCAGGAAGTATCTAGATTGTCCACAAAAGTATGTAATAAAAACACCACACATAATTACACATGGTTGCTCAAAGGAAAATAGAGATGAATTCTGTCATCAGGCTATGTCCTGCTATGTTAGCATTGGTACAGAGATAGGAGTGGAAGTTTTGACTGTGCAAGGAAAGGCATGCTGTGCAAACACCAAGGAAATACCATTCTGTTGTACAGCAACTGGGAAATGAAATGATTGCATCTGTATCAATCAAGCAGTGTCATAGAAATGAAATCATGGTAATGGGACTGTTATCACAGGATCAATGCTGCCTGTTTTGAAATGTCTTCTGATTCACCTTGTGGCCTCAGCATTTATGTGGCAGCAAAAAGCCATTATCTGTTCTATTTCAGTGACATTTACTCTTTCTCCTCATCTGTTCAGATGTCCATTCTTTGATGGCTCTAGTATATCATGCTTTTCATACTCTGGCTGTTATGTACACTACCATTTTCAGCCACTTTGATGCTTTGGGTGAGAGAGGCTTTTTCTGCCTTTTCTCAAAACTTCATCACAGCTGAAATTCTCTTAGTGTAATTACATGACGGCATTTTCTTTATCCAATTGGAGGCTCCATGAAGTCTTATTAGTGTTGTGCCACCTCTGGATCAGGTACAAAAGCTTTCTCATCACAAAAACTTTCCCCAAATAAATTATAAAGGAAAATTTAAATAAGTGACAAAAGCAGTAGTGTAGTTGTAAAAGCAGTTGCTGAAAAATACAAATGATCTCACTCAGAATTTCCAGTTGTTCACAGATTTCAGTGCATCTCTGTTACTTCACTAGGTTTGTGCTATGAAAGAAACAAAACCAAAGTAGAACTATCACAGGCAAGGAGCAACTCTACATGGAAATCAGGGAGTGTTCATGCATTACTTATGAAGGAGGTAGGACATCTGAGAAAAATTGTGTATGCCAGCTGAAAACTGGCCTTTTACTGTAATCTTCAAGGATAACGTAAAGATTAAGTATAGGTCTGGAGTTCCTTAGATTTTTTTTTTTCCTTGTGGAAACAGAAGGAGCATGTATTTTTCATCGAAGCTTGTCAGAGTACAGTGATGTACTAATCTCTGAAGCCCCAGAGAAGCTGGATATGAATCTACAGTTGTTATTATCGTTATTACCGTTTAAGCATAGATCAATATTAAAGCATTAATATCTTCCAAAGAGTTAACTTGAAAGACAATACAACTCTCAAATACTCAAAATAGTAATTTAACTATAGCTAAATGAATGTTTTACTAGTAAAACTACCAGCAGTAATGTTTATTTTAATTTATGAAATTACAGGTGACTTATAGTGAATGGAGATATTTTGTAGACTATACAATTTTTTTCTCACATTGGCAAATTGGTTCTATGATTTTTATTATTTAAATTCAAAAGGATAAGTCTTTGGAGGGGGGAAAAAAAAAGACATAGCAAAAGAGGGTTGCAATTTACTCAGTGGAAGTCTAACACACCAGATGCAGCAGAGAGACCAACAGCTTTCAGATTTTTAGTGCATTTTCATTGCAAAAAGAGGCCTTCAACCAGCACAAAAACTTGCCCCTTCATTGAGCATGACAGCAGCCGCATAGTTGCTGCTGCAGGGAAAGAACTGAGCAAGGCAGGCTGTCAGGGGCTGTTACAGCTGTTCCAACTGCCGGAGACACCTCAAAGGTAACCCTGTAACCAGAAAGGAAATGTCCCCTCAATGATACAATGTTTATAAATTCAAATTCAACTCACTAATTATATTAATCAAACAGTTGCCATACCAATAAAACATGAGTGAGACTAATATGTGCAGCACAGAGTATGCATGCTAGGATCAGATTTGTCAGCACAGAGACTTGGTTTGCCTACTGCTTGTATACTGTACAACAGAGCCACTGCTAGTGCAATCCAAATATGAAGCAAGAGAATGCCAGATCAGTACAACTGAGAGGATGGATTATGAAATGATACCATACCTCATCTGCAGGTTGTAANGACAGGGCTTTGAGCAATCTGGTCTAGTGCAGGGTCCCCCTACTCACAGCACGTTTTTGGACCTTAATAATCCTTAAAAGAAATGATCATGAAAAACTCACATGCTTTGAAGAACAAAACAATTATAGGTTAACTTTTCAAATTACTACAACAAGATAATGACATGTTTGTAAAGCATCTGAAGGTAAACAAATTCAACTGCAGATGGGAAAACTAAAAGGACAAATTAGGTGGCATATAAAATGGTCATCAAATAGGAAATAAGGCCAAAGCCACAGACTGTTTCCAGAAACCCTGCACCACATAGTACACTATAATGATTGTGATGCTCTCTATGAAGGTACTGGGCAATATATTTGAAGAAGATATGTATGACATAGAAAAAGGGAACAAGATCATGCTACCACTGTAAATCATGTTGCTTTCAGAAAACAGGAGGCCAAGGAAGGCAACACTAATTTTCCAATATCATCACCAAGTCCATGTCAGAAAGTATCCACACAAACTGCTTAGAAAAAGTTTTTATGGATCTTAAATACTTGCTATTTTTGGCTACAGTTTAAAAACTCAAAAATGTTGAGCAAAAGTATCATTGATGGGACATTTTTCTTGATTCAATGGTGCAGTCATGAGTGACAAAGAAAACATATACATAACTTCACAGAACAAGATACAGCATACTCTACAGTAGAACAAAAAACTGGCTTGGCCTCTCTTATACCAGGACAATTAGCACAAAGCAAGTTTCTATGAAAAAAAAATGGCTGTGAATGTGGGTTATCATGAGCTTTTTGCCTAGTCATCAGGATTTCTTTTTAAATTGAATAAACAAGCAGGTGGGGCTGCTGTTGTTTATCACTTTGTACCTTAATTTGTTTATTTAAGTCACGACAACAATCTGAGCAACTCTGCAAAGAGTTGCAGAGTTTGCAAAGACAACACTACAAGCCATCATGATCTAATGCAAGGCAGAATACTGCAAGACATCAGAGGTAGAAGGAATGCTGCAATTCTAGTATATTACTTTCAGTTCCTCTGTCAATCAGTTGAACAAACAACAGACATGCAAACCTCTTTGTTTACTTCATTAGATAAATGTTTACTTGTTTCATGGTGGTTTTGTTTTGGTTTGGGTTTTGCTGGGGAAAGTGGCAGAGGTGATGGTGTTGCTTTTTCTTTTCCTTTTCTGTTTTTCAAACTAGGCTTTTCCAAATCCTGTAAATGACCTTGTGTGGTTCATAGACTACCCATGAAAGTAGTGTGATTAAAGGACAGAGATTCGAAAAATGCCCATGCATGGGTATGAATGTGCACAAGCTCACACAAAGAGGAACATCCACATTACTGCATATGCAGTGTAGCTTCACCAACTGCTATTTCGTAGTACAGCAGCCATTATGATAGTACATCTAATAGCACCCATGGGAACAACTGAATTTGATGTTTAATACAAAGCAGCTTGCTGAAAAATCTGATCTCTTCCTACCTTATTTCCAAAAGGAAGAGAATGAAATTGGAGTCTAACAGCTGTTTCCTGTATACGGACAGAGCGAAAGTTTCTCATACAACTCTTACAAAAGAAGAACTATTCAGTAAAATATGTAGATATTCTTACATAATAGAGTGCAAATTCACAAGAAGAGGCAATAACTAGATAGTAGATGGTTGAGGATATGGCTGCATTTAGAACAAATTAACCACATCTGTACAATGTTTTTCTCCTACCTGCCTGATCAGATCAACTGCTCATTAATTCATTCCCATGACAGATGTTTTAACATTTCAAATCACTAAACAACTTCATAGCACCCCTTGCATGCAGAAAAGTTTCCACATGTTAAAAATGTTATTCAAGAGTACACAAAACAAAACCCACATGCTCTCTTCTGAAAACACAGCAAGATTTTAATATTAACAACAAAAAGCAAAGAAAACCCCACAACAAACAACAACACAAACAACATCCTCCAGCCCCCCAAATCAGTTTTAATATTAGCAGAAGGAAAAAAAAACCCAACCAAACAAACAAAAAACCAACCAATCAGGAAAAAAACCCCAACAAAACAAAACAAAACAAAACTCAAACACAATTCAAGTGGTGTGATTTTACAACCCTTGTAGAACAAGATTACTAGATTGAATGAAGTATAAAACACAAAAGGGACCAGAATTTTCAAGGTTGTAATCAAGGTAGAAATTATTCCTTCAAGCTTTGCAGAAGCTCAAGGTCCTAGACTTTAAAGCACGTTTTGGTTTTCCTCGTTACACAGTGATCAATCTCATTAAATATTGGAGAATTATATGTATACTTTCATGTTTCCTACTATGCGAATGAAGAACAACTAAATCATAGACTCATAGAATCATAGAGTCGATTGGGTTGGAAAAGACCTCCGAGATCATCAAGTCCAAGCATGTGTCTTTTCAGCCACTAAGATACAAAATACAGCTCAAATTTGATTTAAAAAGCAGTAACCCTTACAATAAACAAAATGAATCCCTAAAACCTTTGATGTTGTGAAGAGCTTTTGATACATAAAAACCAAACAAATACAATCAAACAAAAAACCAAACCCAACACTAATTGAGAGTTAAGCATATTTTGAAGTTCAACTATGACAGACTGATTTTTTTGATACAAGGAAAAAGTTCATTGTTATTTTTATTGGGAACTTTTACCCTTGGAATCATAAGAAAACCAGTGCTACATCAAAAATTGTCTTGGTCATCCTTAATTCCTAGTGATCCTTAATCCTAAACTTTCTGAAGCCATATCCCTTTCAAGAGCTTTGTTTACACTCATATTAGTGCATCTTTCCATATTTACAGATAATTCATTAGAAAAATCTAGCAAACATGCAGTTTTTTTTAGAAAAGAAGTGGCTACTACTAGGCTCGTTGGTTTTATATCCAAATGCAAGAGTCCAAGGAAGCCTTGGTGTAACTTTTTAAAAAATTCCTCAATTTCTAGCAGCACCCTGTGAGTTTCCTTCCATGTCCTCTGCAGACATCTAATGTGTGAAGACTAAATACAGTCTCAGCATTCTGTTACGCCACTGCTTCCCCTCTGTGTCTGGTGCAATATTGCTCTGCTTATTTGAACACTCATTAGGAGATTTCCACCAGTTTCACAATCCTTTAGATGACAGCTCTTGTGTGCATCTTTCTCTTTTGGTCCCTATACGTTCTACCAATGACAATATGAGCATGTGTGCATCTTTCTTAATTTTCATCCATACTAAGCATGATGACAGCACTAATTCCAACTTTAAAAGAATAATCTGTCCTGAACAGTTTAATCTCCTCATATATTAACAATATAATCATACTAAATTTCTAAAAGTGGATAGGTATAGAGGAAAATAGTTCTAAAAACAAAAATAAAAATTGACCACATTATTCTGATAAATTGTTTTTAGAAAAACATTTATAACAAACTAGTGTCATGTCGTCTATCAGTATCAAATCACTCTTGAGTAAGATGCATGGTGATACAAAGGAGAAACTGCAAAAAGTCAAAATTGTCAAAACACAAGTACAGTTCTGTGATTTGCTATCCTAACAAGCACTACAATGCTGATAGCTAGATGTCCCAATATTCAAACATCAGAAGTTTGGTGGTTCTTTTTCCAGTAGTCAGAAGACCCCTACTTACCCTACCATAATTTCAATTTTGCAAACTTCTCCTTTGAGCTACCTGCTGCAATTTCATTTCCCAGAGGCAGGTGTAATACTTTTGTGTCTCACTTCTCACTATGCTACATGATTTTTTCATATTACCACATATTTTGGTTGCCAAAGTTCCCTGCTGTGTTCTGGATCATTTTCTCTACTAATTTCCCCTGGTTTTGTAGTGCTTTTTTAATCTTTTGTTTGTTTGTTTGTTTGGGCTTTTCTAATCTTTGTCTGTGGAAGATAGTTCTATTTCCAGAGAGAAAAAAAATCAGACAGAAGTAAAGCATGCTTGATACTTCCATTTCAATAATCCACTTTTCTCAAATGAGACAAAACAAAACAAAAAAAATCTTTTTTCTTTTTTTTTTCCTCCCACTTGAATACTGTATGAGTCTTATCTATCACTGGAAAGTGTAGCAATTTGATCATCCCTCTAGCTTTCTAAGAGTCCTTTATGAATGGGTAAGACATAAACAGGTGCCTAGGAAATACATTGCAGACATAGGATTTTTGTTTTCTGTGCAAATCTATTTCACTTTTTGCGTGCCCAAGCCTCTCGTCTCTCATTTGCAAATGAGATGTCACAAGCAGTTCCATGATGGTCAGAATCACAAAATACTCTATGTTTTAAGGGACCTAAAAGGATGATCAAAATCTGACTCCTGGGCCCCTGCATGTAACTTCTTTTGAAGGACTTGACTCGATTTTTACTTTTTACTCAATAACAGCTGATTTAATTTCTTGATGTCATGGAAAAGTTGACCACCTTTTCTGAAATACAGTCATGAAGAGTTTTTAGCAGTCTTGATTTTCTACAGTTATCTATAATGTGATTTACAGTGAAACATTTTTTTAAAAAGGTAGATTTTCTTTTGGAAGCATTCAGATATCCTCTTGTGAAATAAGCTCAATGGCAGCCTTAATATCCACGGAGAAACCTTTTACTGCTGATGGTCGATAGCAATAGCTATTAGCCTAGATATTTTGGCACTTTTTGGTATGGCCAAGGATGTTACACAACATTAAAAGATCCATTATTCATTTCTCTGTCATATATAATTTTGCTCATATCAAGAGGGTAATAATGAATAATGTATAGTATTTGACTTCCCTTTGCTCCCTGCAGTGGGTTGAACCAGGCTGAATTCCAGATGTCCACCAAAGTAACTCCATCATTACCCTTCCTCAACCAGACATGGTTGGAGGCGCAGGAGGATGGGCAATGGGGGCTGTAGTCAGTTCATCATGCATTGTTTTTGCTGCTCCTTCATCCACAGTGGGCGGACTCTTCACACTCTTTCCCTCCTCCAGTATGGGATCTCTCCCACAGGAGACAGTCATCCACCAACTCCTGCAATGTGCTTCCCATGTGCTGCAGCTATTTACAAACTGCTCCAGCATGGGTCCTGCACAGGATCACCAGTCCTGCCAGCAAACCAGCTCCAGTGTGGGCTCCTTTCTTCACAGGTCCACAGGTCCTGCCAGTAGCTTGATCCAGCATGGGCTTCCCACAGAGCCTCAGCCTCCTTTGGGCACCCACCTGCTCTGGTATGGGGGCCTCCATGTAGCTCTCTGCTCCCCCATGGACCTTCATGTGCTGCAGGGGAACAGGCTAACTCCTTCATTGCAGGCTGTAGGGAAATCTCAGCTCCTGCATCTGGAACACTTAATCCCCTTCCTTTTTCACTGACTGAGGGGTCTGAAAGGTTGTTTCTCTCTCATATTCTCACTCCTCTCTCTGACTGTCAAAGCTGTTGCACAGTAACTTTTCTCCCTGCTTTAATCTGTTATCCCAGAGATACAACCACCATTACTGTTGGGGTTGGCCTTGATGGGTTCATCTTGGAGCCAGCTGGCATTGGCTCTATAGGAAACAGGAGAAGTTCTGAGCAGATTCTCACAGAAGCCACCTCTTTAGCCCCTCTGTTTCCAAAGCCTGGCTATGCAGCCCAAATATACTATCAAAGTTGCAGACAAGTAATTTTTCTACTCACCAGAGCGCTATAACATTCAACCTTGCAAAAGTGAAAACACAGATCAGCAGGCCATCATGGCTGTAAAATGTGAAAAACTGTGGAGGTAGGGCCGACGTTTGTCCATTACGGTGTAACTTACAGGCAGAAACTTCAACCTCCTTAAATCAAGTTATTAATGCTTTCTACCTGCAGTTCATGGTCTGACAAATATTCAGATACTCTTTGTTTACCTTTCTGAAGGCAACAGAAAAGAAGCACAGAACTTAAACCACAGTAGGGAAAGACTGTAAATGTTACCAGTACCAAGTGAGCAGCTGTTTTTTCTCTTGTTCACACTGCAGCAGACTCTTTAGATGGCACATAAAATTATGCAATGAAGATGTGAATTCGAGGAACACAAAGCAGATTAGGAAGACCCATCTTCCCAGAGGGTCACTTCTAACTTCCCTGTCCTTAAGGCAGATTTAAATACCCAAACACCTACCTTTCTTTCATGTGTACTGTGCACCACAGAAATGGCCATGCTGTCATTGTTTCTAAATGTAAGGTGACTTCAGTCCATCCCTTATGAAGAATATGTGTTCTAATAAGAATTCTCAAAAAATCCTCAGAAAACTACCATTTTATCAATCATTTGAGACCTTGCCTATCTATAATTTACTTCTTATTCAACAGCCAAGTACATACTACTCCTTGTAAGTTAAATGTCAGATTTGTCCCTCTGCCTAGCAATTTTGTTTCAAGGCACTCAACATGACTTACAGACTCTGATGCATTGGCATTCCCCTTCAGAAAAGCTCTTTCAAAGTTTTCTTTCCACAGCACCTGATGGCCTTGTCTTTCTTCTTTGACTCTGAAAGGGTTTAACCAGCATCTCTGTAAAAAGTCCAGGTTCTTCTTTCCAGATTTCTCCTCATGGGTGTTTGGACAACTAACTTTAATATGCTAATTTCTGCATTTATGGCCTAATTTCATCAACTGTGGCCATTAGTTCATTTACCTCATTCATAAAAGAAATTACACTTTGAGACCCTTTTCCCCTTGAGAAAAACTCCTGCTGCTCAGTTTCTAATATGAGTCTAGCACACAGTGGTTTTAAAGGACACCACTTTCCTGCCTCCACTTTGTACTCTATCTTCTGTTATTATTATCCTTTGTATAATTTGAATGTGTTAACATCAAGTTTCTAAAATTGTTTTTCATCTACAAATTAATACTATACTTTTGTAAGTCCAACAGTACTAAATAAAACAGTTGACAACAAGAGAGGAACCACATACGAGGTGTGAATGTACTTGTGAAACAAACTGCATTTACTGTTCCCCTTCAGAACTTTCAACTAATAAATCCTGAGGTGGTTCTTTTGGCTCTTCTGTTCTTCATAGCTGCCTGTAAAGTTCATTATCAGGACAAGAGACGCAAATGAGACCTCAAGATAGACATCAGTTTTCACAGATGGAGCTCAGGTTTCTCTTCCAAGTTACTCCCAAGACTGGGTTCTGAGCCAAATTCTATCTCTCCCTCAGTGTACTTCTTTCAAATCTCACATTTGATTTGATGAGTTGAACTGATAACATTTACTCTGTCCTCCTGATGGGTGCTGCCAATCCATGCAGCTGTTCATTTACTTATTTTTATAAAGAAATCCCAGTTTCCACAGTGATAATGACATGCTTTTAGAGGGGCTGGGCTACCTCCTTTATTTCAGAAGCTGCATTAATGCTTCAAGGCATGGGGGTGGGTATAAGGAAAGTGGCACTAAGCCTCCTAAGCTGGAATGCCTGGCTCATATGGAAGTGGGAAGACATTTTCTGAGCTCCTGGAGTCATCTAAATTCTACCATAAAGGATCTTCCGCTTCCCACATGTACAGGAGAAATTGCCTGTCAAATTCCCTCCCCTACAATGTCTATATTCTTGCCTCCATGTGAAACAATGGCTCTGGGCTTCCACTGGTAACTGACTTCCTTCAAGATAGGCAGAGGATCCCAAAATGGTAGTGACTTTAAGCACAGAACTAGAGACCACCCTTTAAACCAGAGAGAAGTCTCTCTGTGAAGAAGCAAGTCCTATCCTTTTATGAAACAGGAGCTGTTGCCTTCACAGAGACAAGACAACACTAATCAGATAATCAATAGCAAAACAAACAGTGGCTCCAATCTCCTGCTGTGCACTGGTTCCTGTTAAAATTATTAGGAGCCAGAAGACATTGATCACACAGGAGCAGAGTAACTTCAACAGCTGCCTGGAACACTCTTGCCTTTGTTCCAGGTGATGGCATCTGAGCCAGTCTCTCCCTCAGCCACTGTATGTCACTGCTTATTGAATAGAAAAAACAGTGGCACAGCATCTTCCCCAGTCTGGAAACTGGCTAGACACCACCCAGCACTAAATTACAAGTATTGCAGGCAGATCAGTCTCAGCAGTTTCTGGATCAAACACCAAACTCCACTAAAGCAGAGTTCCAGAAGAATGGCAGCTATGACAGAATAGGAATATATTCAAAAGTGCCAAACCAATCTTACAAACACAAAATTACACTTAAGAACAATATTTTGCCTCATACTGAACAAAGTCACTATCTGCATTTAGCCTTATCACTCTTTGGTGAGAAAACTAAGGGCATAGCAATGCAATCTGTGGTCTGAAAAAGAATATGATACAGAGGAGGAGATGTTAGTCTATAAAGAACACAGATCTCCCTCAGAAAAACTGCAATAATTATCTTAAGAATATATCCAGCCTTGAAACTCAGCAATAGAAAGTCTCTGGTATTTCAGCCAGGGAAATAGAAAATCTATTTTTTTACTTACTATTTTTAGAAAATGATTAAGTCTTCTGTTCCTACAGTCAAAATTTTACCTCATTCTTTGCATTTCATATTGATGGATAAAAGTGACAGAAAATTTGAGGCTGTGTCAATGTGGCAAAAGTATCTAGTCTTTTTCTTCAAGGACAAAGTGTGAAAATATGAAGTAATTAACTGACTATTGATGCAAAATGAAAATGCAGCAGAGTTAAATCTGAAGGAAGTGAGCACTGCATTGCCACCCCCAGTGAGTCTTCTTAAATTATATTTGCTTATTATCAACACAAGATGTGTTCCAAAACCTCCAGCTTCTCCTTAAGATGGCAGACATGCCAGTGTACAGTCTGATCACAGTAATGAATGGGGATAACAATTTTTGTCCTAGAGTAAGGCAGGTAGTGATGGGGCACACAGAAAATTCCAACTCCACTAAAACAGTGACAATGCCAGTTGAAAATGCCATTGTTCCTATTAAAAGGGAAGGAAGATTTCAGTAGAAAAAAACTGATAGAGTTTAGCACTTTATTATATTTATAGAGATGTAACAGGAATGGGAACAAAGGAGTTTCTGCCTTCTTTAAGGGTTTTCCTTTGAAAATAAATAAAAATCATTTGAAAGCTCAGAAGATAACGTCCCAGTGGGAAAACAAATATAGTCTCTAGGAATTCAATAGCAATTCTTTCTAGGCCTGACAGAGATTAAGGTATACAAGGTGCACTAGACAATGGGACCTTATAAGACCTCTAAGGTCAAACACATAAGAGAGAAGCTTCTCTTAAATTGGTTAAGGTATACTATATAACATTATGGGAAGACTACTTTCACTGATAGTGTTAAAAGTAATTGTGCTTTTAAAACAACAGTCACAACTAGTTGTCTATAAAAAGAGTTCTCTATGGTCACTTTTGAATTAGGATAGCAGCACATGGTCCATAACACACAGAAGCCATTAAAAAACACCATACAGATCATATTTGCTATTGTACGTATGTGTCACCAGCAGGAGGATTTTCACTGCTGCTTGCAGCATACACACATTTTTCATTGATGTCTCCATATCAGCTGAGATTTCTCCTGTAGCACTGAGAATCATTCACTTACGTGGCCACACAAAATTCAAATTGTGAATCAACACATTTGTATTTAATTTTTAAAAAAATCTCTATACGCTTTGTATCATGCAAAAATAACTAAATTTACACTCGTTTCAAGTGCAGACAGAATGGTGTGTCCAACTCAGCACTTGTATGCATGTGTATTTCTTGCTGTCAATCAGAATACTTGTGAAAAGGTAGCATTGCCACTTTTTGCACTGTTGTTACACCACCATCATACAAAGATCTTATTGGTTCAGCATACTGCTTTGATTATTTAATCTGTGTACTTCAGGCTTCTTAATTCAGACATTTATAAAATTATTTCAAGGTTGTTAAGATATTCCTATCTGGAAGCCATTTCTTTTCCAGGACATGTATTTCTTCCTATAAAAACCCTAAAAAACTAATCCCCCAGCAATGCACAACTTTACAAATTTTAATTCCAGGCATCTACTACATTAGATATACAGTACAATTTGTTCTTTGACATATTTTAAACATAAAAANTGGACAGAAAATGTATAGATTTTTCAATTCAAAGCCAGCATAAAAAAATTCCCCATGGTAATGCGATTGCAAATGCTAATTGCATTCCAGTAAATTGCTTTACATTCATCAAACAACAATCAATGGGAGACACTGCTATCTTCTTTTATTGTAGTGATGCTGTTCTCAGCTGTACAGATAAGGTAGTGTCAGACAGTTATAATCTTCCCCTTGCTATTTTCGGGGGCTTATAACTTGAGAATAAAAATTTATGCTGAAATTTAGCAACTCAGCCCAAGAGTCTTTCTTTTTAATTGAAAAATGTGCTAGCATATATCTTGGAGAGATACAGGAAGACTAAGACAAATATTCCAATTCAAATACCTAAACTAAACTAATTCAAATCTATCATTAGAAAAGCATAAGTTATTCCAATCGCAGATTCTCAGAGATACTGCTCATCCAAAGCTCCTGTGAAAACACTAGCTTTCTATTTTAAATGTGCTTTCTTTGTTTTACTTGAAGAGCAAGATGAAAAAGTAAGCAAGTGTGATTTGCAGGTTATATTTGGAGCTGCAGGCCATGTTAGATCATTAAGGTCTGTTACAATTTAGCAGCCCTGTGTCTACAATTAGGGGTCTCATGTCTACAATTTTTTAAGAATTGTGTATATGTATACACATACATGTACATGTACTCAGAAATGTACATACATAAACATAAATAAAATAAAATTGAAAAGTCCATTTTTATTTCTGAACATCATCCCAGTTTCAAGGGTCTCTGCTGCCAATATTTCATTCTCGAAATTTCAAAACACCCTGTGCTACATTGTGTCTCAAGATGGAACAATGGACATGATTCACCAGAATCGTCACACTTTCAAGTAAGAAAAATATTAACAGCGAGATAGCACTATCCGTATAAAACTTGGCTATGTGAATGAGATTAAACAATAGATACTCATCATATTTTTATTTTTTTTTAAGAGGAAAAATCGAGATAGCTAAGAGGAATGAGATATGAGTACAGAAATACTCCCACCTATTTCCTCACATTTTTACTAAAATAAGTCTTCATAGCTACTGAGATATTCAGGAAAGTCAACAGTCCAAGGGAATATCTTTTTACTACTTGACATAAAAATTCTACACAGAGAGCACTGTAAATACAGGGCATGTGAGGCATGAATAGGACTGTAGAGGGAGTATCTGCAAACACTGACAAAAAACATTATTATGAATGCCTCAGAGTGGTAAACAGAAAGGAAAGATTTAATTTGCAGACTTTTTTTTTTTTTTTTTTTTTTTTTT